>VXAC01000504.1:362531-471554 GCA_013399225.1 Rhipidura dahli
TTTTTTTTGGTCTTTTGTCCCTAAATTATGATAATTCTTATTCTGCAGGCAAGAAATACAACAGAGAGGATGGGGCAAATATTTCTAAACATATGGTGAATTTAGTATGTTTTCATGAATGATAAACCCGTTAGGGTTACCTTAATAAGTAGTTACTGCATGTTTTTCATAAATCACCATTAACAGCTCTCTGGGAAGGTGTAAACAGATATGTTGATCTGCCTATACAGTGAGGGTGAGATACATGAGTAGAACACAAATACGTCTGTGTGAGGAAAATGTACACGAGTTTCATTCTGCATACTGATTCCTGGCACAGTGTTTTGCCTAGGAGGCAGTAAATAAACAAATGGCCAGCCTAAAACTGTATAAATCTGAATTGATTCCACAAGGAATAGTAGGAATTTTGCAGCCTTTCTGACTGCAAGAAATCCCATGGTTTCCCTGTGACAAATGTATTTTCCCAAAGCTTACTGCAGTACCAAGGCTATGTGTTTGCCTTCACAAAGTAGTGTGGATGGCAGTCCTAGAGAGACATCATTTTTCATCATCTGCAAACATGAAAATAACTTCAGTAAGCACAGCAGCCTGATTTACTGTTATTGAAATGCTGCCATCTCAGGATGTGCATCATGTATAGCCATGTTTAAAAAACAAGTGAATAAGGAGAAAGCAGAGAGAGGGAGGAAGAATTTAAATCTGAAAATGTTCAGGTTTTTTTTTTTTTTAATAAAACAAATATATCCCACCAGCTGGAAATGTAATTGACAAGATAATTGATGGCTACTGTTTTAAATCTAACTATTGCTGCCACATGTACATATGCATATTTTGAGTTCAGTTTGTTTAACCTGGAGATGGTTACATGGTGCTATCAATAAAAACATATATTCATTTTGTTTCTTGAGTTCTCTTCGAATAACAATTGCTGTGCAAGTTTGGTGGCAGTGCAGACAGTGCTTCTGATAGGATCTGCAGTGTCTGTACCTGTGTATTGAGACACAACAGTATTTATGTATGCAAATTTATAAAAGAGTTTGTGCAGTTTTTTACATATTAGTCCTGATGGATTTTAACTCTTCTCAAAACATTTGGAGTAGTTTAAATTATGATATCACTTTAAATGTTATCCAAGTAATCTGTAAATTGCTCTTATAATATCTGAACCCTCCCCAGCACATGACATTGCTGTTTAAACTAAAACTTCGTGGAGCGTCCAGAGAGAGGTAACACAGGAAGCCGTCTCCTGTAACCATGGTACCTGAAATATTGTCCAACATAACCATTTTGATGCCTTTTTTTTCCGCAAAAGATCTTTTATTAAAATTTCTACAGATTTCCCGTTGCATTGACACCCAAATTTATTTCTTATCAGTTGGGAATACACAGTTGGATTTTTCTTTAGTTAAAAAAAAAAAGCTCCTGCTGAAAATGGAGATGAATGTATTTCAGGAAATAACAAAAGCCTATCTGCATGTTTTGAGCTGCTATCTCATTGTATAATCCTGCCTCTTTGAAGGTTTAGCTTTTCTCTATAGACTAACAGCATATATAGAAATGTAGGTTTAGTAGCACTAGGCCTTCTAGAGCTATTCTTGTTCAGTGTGATAGAAGCTTTAAAAAATCATATTTGGAAAGTGAATTAATTATTCCATTGTGCTTTGAGCTGATGTGAAGATTTGAGAGAGCTCTGGCTTCACTGACTATGGTGAATGCAATGTGATCTGCCAGGGGACACCTGTTCATGGCTAAAGCTCAGGATGGGGCAGGAGGGGCAGATTCTGTTTCTGATTACCTGTGGCAGCTCCTCTGACCTCGAGTGAATCTCATGCCCTGACTGTAGCTCAGGAGCTTCTATGAAGTAGCAATTTTTAATCATCAATCAGAACCCTTTTTTCCCTTGCACATGTCCAACACGTTTGGGGTGTGATACTTAACTTACGGCACACTAAACAGATGACTGTGTTTAAAGCCTCATGTTCAAAAATGGAAATTTTTCTGCTGCACATTGCAATATAAATTTTGTTTGTGATGACAAGCAAGCAAAAGTTTCAACACCCTTAAAATTCTGTAAGTGCCCTGGCAACCATTTGGGCTTCACAAGGGGCAAGAGCAGCTCCTCAGTCTTCCTGAAAAATCTATTGGTCCCCAAGGAGCAACCATAGTACCCTATTGATCATACACCAAATGTACATATTAGCCTCCTAATCCAACTGGCACAGTTTGCAGTCTGTCAGGGAGAGCTACTAAAATAATTCAAAATGTCCTGTTAATCCACACGTATGTTCTATAAAAATCAGACGAGCCAGATTGGTTTTACTTGTACATTGTTGGAAAATGGTGTCAGGTGACATTTAAAACAAAATGAAGCAACATGTGGTGAAATGTGCGGGAGGGGTATAGAAATAGTCTGGGCGTATGCACGTACATAAACACATGTGCTTCGTATGTTAGACATAGCAGTGTTGCCACCTATTGATAGAAATTCAAACTTCATGTAGATGTTTATAATATATTTTTCCAAAGGCAGCAAAAGTCTCCTCCTTCTCATGAGACTGGCATGAAAAATGTGTATTATTTGTGGCAGAATAGCTCTTATAGGCTTTGATAATACCATGGTGTTAAAAAGTAATGGGTGCTGTTCAGAAACCAACAAAGGATAAATGGTATCAAAGGAATCTAAAGCTGCTGATGCTTTTATATTACTTAGATGTATGATCCCATTGTTAGTGGCAGCTCTTTGATGAATGAAGGAGCTAGTGTGTCTGGTCTGTACATTTCAAGTTTATCTCTAATTTTCATGGAGATAGAAGGAGCAGTGGAAAATTTAGGCAATATTTATACATGTACACGTGCTTAAAACGTTCTTCAAAAGTATGTTCAGAACCAAGGAGCTCCCTATTGATTGTACTGGAGAGGTGATAAACTTTTATTTAGAAATTAAACATATACTCATTGGCATAAAATCTGTTACTTATGGTGAAATATGAGTAATACTGGAGAATAAAAGGCTGTCTAGTTTACAATTTTTTGTTTAGGCAACTGTTTTGTTCTGAAGAAAAATGGTTTTGTTCTTGTATTAGAAGACAACTTAAATGAATTAGAAATTGTACAATGTATGTTCAGAATATTTCCATGAAAAACTAATGGATAAATGTGAGTGCTGCTTTATAGTTGGGGAAAAAATGACTAATGAAATATTGTTTGCACAGCCATAAAGTCAGATATACATGTGTTCAGTTGTGTGTCATTCTTTTAAGCAATCAATGTTTGTTCTAAATTAGGGTTCTTTTCAGTGTTAGTATTAGCTCTTGGATAAACAGTCATATTCTGGAGGTGTGCAGTAAAATGGATGATCATGTTTCATCTTCCATGACAAACACAGTTCAATTTCCTGCATATTGCTTTGGTGCAAATTAATCCAGCCTGGGATGTCTTGGCTGAGAGTGTTGTTCTGCAGAGGGCCGAGGTAAATCTCGGGGCTGGTGCAGAAGAGTTCCTGTCACTCTTTGTTCCTGCAGTGTCCTGAGAACAACACTGGAGCTGGGGAAGGGTTTGGAGCACAAGTCTGATGAGGAGCAGCTGAGGGGGCTGTGGGGACTCAGTCTGGAGAGAAGGAGGCTCAGGGACAACCTTACCGCTCTCCAGAGGTGCCTGGCAGGGAGGGTGGAGCCAGGTGGAGTTTGGTTTCTTCACCCAAGTTGTGAGTAACAGGCTGAGGCACCAGTGAAGGTTTAAATTGGATATTAGGAAAAATTTCTTAACTGAAACGGTGGTCAGTCATTGAAATAGGCTTCCCTGGGAAATTAAGGAATTACAGTCCTTGGAAGTACTCAAAAAATATGTGGGTGTGGCATTTGGGATCATGGTTTAGTGGTGAACATGTCAGTGTTGGGTTAATGGATGAACGGGATAATCTGAGAGCTTTTTCCAGCCTTAACAATGCTATGATTCAGATGAAGCAGGAATAGAAATTACCCTCTATTACAGACTGTGATGGCTGAAATGTGGAACATTATCACATGTTCCAAGCACTGAGTTTGGACAGGGGTAAACAAGAAGACACTGCATGTTAGGCTGCCCGTGCAAGTGAAGCAACAGGAAAATCAGGGAATTTTATTCAGAGGTGTAAAAGCCAAACATGATCTTAGAAAAGATTTGTGCTTATAAATTCAGGGATCTTTAATTTTATGTATTTATTTTAAAACAAATAGATGCATCAGTTTGGATTACTTAGATGGCCCTGAAATTTTATGGCAAATGCCATGTGTTTATGGCTTATTATTGTGAAAGGAAAGTGCACTCTCTTAGCTGCAAGCTATGTTGAATTCCGTGTCAGACTTAATTTCTGCTTGTAGTTGTACAGAATATGTCCTTACCTATCTCTCATTTGTCAGGAGTCGATAGGAAACATCTGCACAACTTGTTCAATCTGTTAACTGTATGTGTTCATCCAGGCTTAACTGACAAGTAAAATGTATGAAATAATATTGGACTATGAGGATGACCTTTGCTAATAAGGCAGTTACACCATATGTGGTGTGAACCAAGCCACTTCTAATGAAATGGTGTTTTGAGATGGCTCTGTGCTGTTTTGTCCCGTTACTATCAGTATAGATAAAGGAGAAGGCATATTTTCATGAAATATAGTGAATATTTTCTTGAAAATGTTTCATAAAAAGTAATTAAAAGAATAGATAATATGGGAAGAACTTTTTGATGGACACTACTGTTATTTTTAAATGCAGCCTTGATAGCTTGCTTAAAGATCTTGGTTAAGGATCGTATTAGATTTAGCAGAGATATTTGTTTCCTTTACCAAAATGACAGGTTTAGTGTCTTGCAAGGAGCTATTTGATAGAAATGCTTTGTGTTGAGTTATCCATTTGTGGATTAAGCTTGCCAAGCTGCTGGAAAACACTGTGGTAGTCCAGAGTTCACAACCTTAATCTGATTAGGCTGTTTCTGATGATTAACTTGGACGCATTTATTTATTTATTTTAAATCTGGGAGACCTTAACTTCTCAGGAATCTGTGCATCTCTGCTGAGATCAACCTAATCCTGCTAAAAGAACTCTGAATTACAAAATCTAAACCAACTGTGGAGTTCACTGCTTAGTGTGGCTCAATCAGAAATAATCTTCCATGGGTTGGTAATATAAAGGTCCAGATACTGAACTGAAAAACCTGGCAGTCAGGAGTACTGTTCTTTATTTCTTCAGTAATGTTTTTGGAAGAATCTGGACCTGATAAAAAGGAACACATAATAAATGCTGTGCAATACCAATATCCTAATGTTTCAACCCTGTCAGTGGGAATTGGCAGAGAAATTTCTTCATATTTTGCCATCATTACTCAGGCTTTTTCTTAGTCAGTCATGTTTTCTGAGCAGGATACGTCATGGGCAGAGTGCTTCACTTTTTACATGAATGTTTACATGAATGTCATGATAACTTTTCACAAATATATTTATTATTGCATTTTAAAGATTTTTAATATGAGTATTAGTATACATTAGCTAAAATCTGAACTAGTAGTTTGAAATTCAGCCACACAAATCACTAAATGTGTTGCTTTCTTGTCCTGTCATTGCAGGAAATGCACACATTTATCCTAATGGGTTACTTTTTATTATGAATACCAGTATCTCTAGCAGATCTGCTTCCTATTTTCATGTGCTAATGAAAATGTATTCTGTGTTAAGTTTGGGTTGTTTGTTTTGCTGTTAAAAAGTCATTTTATCATTATTAAACATTCATTGAGCATTTCTCATAACCATTTGACTTGGAAAATGATGATCAGACTAGATTAGCAGTTGAAATTTGGTAGATAAACACATGGTACTCATTAATTTAAGTCTTTAACATTCAGTAAATATGATAATGTTGATTGCATTCCAAATTCAGCCAAGATATTTACAGTATAAGAATTCAATTTCTCATGTTTTCTTTTATATTTAAACTCATCAGGGAGATAAATTTACCTGGTGTTTTGGTCAATTGATTAGTTTGCGATCAGTGTGCACCGACATCTGTATGTTACCGAGAAAAAGTAATGAATGCTTAAATCACTTTTTAACATTTTGTGTGCTGTGCACTTTCACTGAAGTATTCACTTGTCTCTTACTTCCATTCCACTGAATGGATAAAGGAGGATTTTTAATTCCAAACTCACCTAATACAGTTTGTTATCTGAATTACTTCTGAGCTGTAATGCGGCTTAAGATGATTTAAAGCCAAGTTATTGAAGTAGTTTAGCCTCAAAACATCTGTGGTTGTAAAATGGACCTTCTCAAGCTGCTAATAAGAGGGTTTTTTTCAGTGTTTCTCCCAGTGTAATGGTTCTTTTAGTTGTCTTATTTGAACTGCAGAGCAGAAATCACCGGATTATATTGCTAAATCCATGAAGTTTGTGTTTAAACTCATTTATGCCACTGTATGTTGGTGCAGCTCCCATCAAGTTTTAGAAGAATGCATGTAAATTTTTAGAAGTAATGCAGATTTAGAAGAATGTGTATTCCCACCCCAGAAAAAAAATAAATTCACAAAAGTATTTCTAATTTTAATAGTCAATAAAATGATGAGGATTGCAGCTCCAACAGCTTTACTCTATTTGCTCAGAATTCATGTTGAAACATCTAAGAGGATAATATTGAGGATGACCTTAATTCTGTAACTTTTAAGTTTTTTAATCTTAATGAGCTAATTTTTCCAATAGTAAATTACAAAACCCTAAGACAGCATTCACATTCCTACAGGGTGGTGTCTGGTTATTGCAGCTGCAATTTGTGTTTTCTCTAATGTGTAAAAATTTCTCTTGCTCCCCACTAAAGTAGAAAATAGTTTATTTGTTCGTTTCTTGGTTTTGCTGAGATACTGGCATTGCAATATTTTGAACACCTACCAAGTTCCACGACACTTATATTTAAGCAAGAGACTTAGTTTCGATTGTCACTTTAAAGAACAAAAGACCTTTGTACTTTACAAGATTTTACAAGATTCCTGGTACTTCACTTGACAAAAAAAGTTTTACAAGTGCTACAGGGAAATTGTACTTCGGTCTCTGCAGTTTTAGGTTTCACAGAAAGTCACACAGAGAGATGTGTTGTTGATACACGGCTTTTCAAATGTAGGGTTTCAGTAAGAAAGAAATGTCTGGGCTGTGGAACTGACCTTGGAGATCAATTGACATAAAGATGCTTAAGAATAATAAATGTGTTAGGAACTAAAGGAAAAGCAAATTTTTAAAGTCCTAATTAAGCTGGGGGAAATTAAAGTAGAAATACATCTGTGTTCTTCTGTCAGAGATAGCACACTGGCTGTCATGTTATTGAATGTATTAATGTCTGTAAATGTTTCTGGTGAGCCTTGCAGTTCTTGGTCCAGTTCTATATATGTGCTCATCCTTGAATTTATTTAAAGGAATTGAGTGTTGTAACTGAATTACTAGGCAACAATATCTGTTAGATAAAATTTGGTGTAGTGATAGTTTAAATTTTTTGGTTGGTTGGTTTTGGATTTTTTCTTTTTTTTTTTTTTTTTAATATTCCACTAACTGCAGAAATAAAATTGAAATTAATTCTCTTTTCTCTTAGTCTACTGATTACATTTTTTTCCTTCCTCCAACTATTCAGCAATTTCCAGTAACAAGTTCACTGTTTGCTTTCTTTTTTTACAAATGATGCTTGCTCTGTCATGCTCATTCAATGACCCATTCCCTAATATGGGAATGGATCAGCTAATATAAATCATCTGAAGCCACTGATGGTTGTTTCCCTATCAAGTGCTCCAGCTGGGATGTCACCCTGCCACCAGATTCTGCTGTTCTCAGAAAAGCCCCCATAGAACAGTGCATGAACCAGAGCCACTTCTTTTCTGTCCTGATTTTCTGGCAGCTGCGTCACCACGTGTAATTCAAGGTTGACTGTTGTAAGAATTATGTGTAGGAGTAGGAACAAGAGTTTGATTTTTATTTAACTGTGATTAGATCTTCAATCCTGATGAAAACAGCTGAAAGTCTATTTAATCATGAGTTTGGGAATTGCTTGAAATGAAGAAAAGACCTTTTGTTGATGATTTTGCTATCAAATTTCCTGGTACTGTTCATAGTTCAGACTACAGATTTGAGTTCCTTGTAATTTTATAAGGATATGATATAAAAACATAAGTAGATTCTATGTGTGTAAGGAATTTCTGTGTTTTTTCTAGGAGGTAAAAATTGACATAGTTTAAAACTCTTTCACATGCAGTATTTTTGAAGCCAGAAGATTTACATGTGTTTGTAAAAACCACAAACAAATACCAGCACTCGAGAGCTAGGTGCTTAATAAGTGATTATGTCAGAAATTGTGCTCTGGGAGTATCTGCAGACTTGTCCTTGTGTGAAGGGGATCACAATGTGCAGCTACAGTGATTTGGGATGGGGGTGGGGGGTTGTTTTTCATTTGGTTTGCTTGTGTTTTTTTTGTGGTAGGTTGGTTAGCTGGGTTTTTTTTGTTTTATCTTGAACAATGCACTTTTGTTCCTTAATTTCACAGGCTTCTATAGGTGCACATGAAGCTATATTTCATTTGGTCTGCTTCAGAGGAATTCTGCAGACATTTCTCATGTCTTTTTATCATTATTGGTAATGGAGATCCTATCCTTACTTCACAGCGAATTCCTATAAGGTCTTAAACTGGTCTTTGACTGTATACAGAGATTTCTTTAACTGCAGAGCAAGAAATGACTATTTCGTTTTGTTTTTAATGTTTGGTACTTTCCATTTTCAGTGTAACGTAATAGCAGAAAATCAGACATAAGCTTTTATGAGAACGATGATCTTCACAAGGTTAATGTATGTTCCCAGCCTGTCTCTGGTGCACGTCTGCAGTTGCAACAGTGCTGCTAAAATGGTAGCATTTAGGAAGGTATCCTTAGGCTACACAACCTTTCTTCTTAGAGCAGTTATATTAATATGAGTCATCTTTAATAACAGTTGACATAAACCTTGTCACATAACAAATTGCTGAACCTTAGAACTCCTCTACACCTAAAAGCACTGAAATGCCTGTTTAGAATTGCCTCCAGATCAGCAGTGATGCCAAATGTTTTCTAGGGGAGCTTATTTAGGTGGCTACTTGAGATGTGAGTTATGTGTATAAGTACTGATGTGTGTGCTCTTTTTTTGTCTCTGAACTTTCTTAATTTTAAAAATATACTAAATACTCTATGAAGCTGTATGGCACAATTTTCTTCAGCAATCGTATTTGTCATTTAGCACCATGTTCACAAATCCTCCCCTGCTGACTTGTTCTCTTGTGCAGGTCAGCACTGGCTTGCTTCATTAATGTCACAGCTGCATTTTTCTGCTTCCCCCAGCATCTTGTGCATATAAACCAAAGCACAGCTGAGATACCTGTGCTGGGAATGTCTCTCTCCTTTCATTACCAACCTGCCCCTAAATGAAGACAGACCAGAAATGCAGGTTGCTTCACAGAATGGGGAAGAAATATGGGGACTGTTTCAAGGCATTGTCATTCTGCACAGGGTTACAGTGTGGCACACAGCAAGTGAGTGTGGGTGGCATATTTCTCACTGACCTTTTACATGATCATGTCATGGGGCAAAATGCGGCAGCCAATAACCAAATTCTGCTGGCAGTGTCCTTGCAGCTTTGAGTGTTTTCAGGTATTTACAAATGTTGCAAACTAGGATATGAAATGGGAGATGAGAGTTAACATACCTCCTCACTTGAAAGCAGGTTTATGGAAAAAATTAAATCACTGGCAGATGTGAAAGGCAGGTGCCCATTTCATAACCTCAGTATGGATGTATTTGATACGGGAGAATTTAAAAAAGGATATCCACTGAACCAAACATAATGCAATTCAGGCATAGGTTAAAGAAAGGTCATTTTCTTGCCTTGTTGGCTGGAAAGAGACAGCAGAGCTCTAACATATAATTGTGTTCTGTGACAGTAAAAGGAGTCTTTTGGTGCTTTGGGAATGGAAAGTGACATTTTCCTTGCTCGTGAGGGAAACACAGCTTCACACTAAATGTACACTACAGTGTTCCCCATGTAATTAGAATTAGTGTGGGCAGAACTGTCATCCACAAGGATAAGGATTCTATTTTTCTAAATGCAGCTAGTAGAGATAGATATGTGTGCATGTACATGTACACATATATTAAAGCAACAGACAAGAGTCACATTTCAGTTTCATCCTTCTCTCTCTCTCCTTGCTGTGATTTCTCAGCTGAAGGAAGGGAGCTGAGCTAAAAGGAGTCATTGTACAAGTGCTAAGGAGACTGTGTTCTTGCCAAGTTGGGTGGTTGTAGCGATAGTAATGTATCAGACATATACGAGCTCAAGTAACTGAGAATTTTGAGTACTTTTTTGAAAAACTGAAGTGTGGCATGGTTTAATTTCTCCTATTTTATGTACCCATGGTGTGGTTGTAGTCATGTTGTTCTCCCTTGGCAGTCCCTGGCGTTCAGAGGCATTAATTTCTTTGTGAAGGTTCGTCTGCCTGCCAGCACTCAAACAGAAGAGTAGGACCACTTAGTTTTTACAGTAAACTCTGTTTAGTTTCTTGCTTAGTGGGAAGAAGCAGTTGCAGCGGAGTCCCCATTTACTTTTGAACTGGAATTGGTTATTGCAGAATACCAGTTTCCAAAAAAAACCAACAAAAAAAAAAGGCTGCTTCAGTCACTCTTGAAAAGGATATTGGGGACAGTGCAGCCTGAACTAGGAGAAAGGACAGTATCTGTACCAGAAGCACTCACTCTGAAAGCAGACATGGGCAAACAGCTCTACTAACAGTAAAACAAAACATAAAAATTAGTATTTCAGTGACTGGTAAGAACAGGAAGATGATTTCAGCTGCAATTTACCATGTTAGAATTGCTTAAATGTAAAGTCATTGCCTCCCTGTTAGTGTATTTCTGCAGAAGACATTATTTCCCTATTTTTTGGGAAAACAGCTCACAAAGATGCAGTCAAGAAGCTACTTGTAATGAGAGTGCCAAAACTGTCTGTGATGCTAAGGGAGAGAATATGTAAACATGTGAATAGTGCTTAAAGAATAGATACTCTTTCCTGTTCTAAAGTCTAAATAAAAGAAGGCCTGAGCATAAAAGGCAATAGTCTTCCACAAACACACTAGAGGCATGTTTGTATGTTTTCAGTCTGTTACATTCCCAGATGTAGCTGAGCCTTTGGGAATACAGCTGGGAAATATTCCCATTCTTCAGTGCCAGCACTTCCTATGTTTGCTTTGTAGTATACTAGAGAAAATGGTATAATCAGTTTGCAAAAACTGTGAAGTTTTGGATGGACAACTTAAAATAATCTCTGCCAAGAAGGCTTCACAAACTGGTGAAAATGGATGGATGCATAATATACTTCCAGTTTGCACTACAGAAGACTCTTGGTACTTGCAGGAGAAATTTCTAGCAAACATTCCTTACAAAGGATTCTCTATTGAAATGAGAACAAAGCTTCCACTAAAAAGATCTCTAAGGATTCAAATGTACCTTTTCATAGGTGACATGCTGATACAAGCCATTTCTCGAGGGGTTGCATCAAGACATAAATCAGCAGTAATTTCAACCCTGCAAGATCATAGCACTATCATGAACAGAAAGAAAATCAATCTGACACCAGCTCAAAAAATAGTGGTTCTGGGAGTCACAGTATGTAGTACAAGTCCACTGGGAGGGTCTGCTTGTCAGAACAATGGCACTTGAAGACACTGAATACTTTGACAGACATCAAAGCAAAAAGAAAAGGAACCGAAAGATCGCTTCTCAGGCGTGATGGTGTCAGTCACACGAATAGCAGCCTGAGTGATGCTTCAGATGAAGGTGAAGCAGCTGTTGGTCCTGTGGTCAGGCAGTAGGCAGGTCTTCTTGCAAAAAGTACTTCAAATACTTGAAAAGCTTTTTCAAGTTTTAACTTAGTGGGTGATGTCAAAACTGCATAATACTTGATGGTATTTCTTCCCAGAGTTAGAAGAGCAGAAGTTAAGAAAACAATTTAGGAAAAGACTGAAAAGTTTACTTTCTATGTGCAGTAATTAATGGTGGTTTCAAAAGACTTCTTAGCACTGCTGTGGTAACTGAGAACCTGAATACTTGCAAGACATTAAACTATAGATCCCATGCCTACTGTAAGTGCATCAACGATGTGAGCCTCTGCTGGAAATAAAACAAGTTGTTGAATCAGTGCTGCTTCTAGAAATCTTAAAATGTAACAAAAATAAATTACTTCAAAAAGGTCATCAATCTAAATATGAACAAGCCACATGAAATCTGAGAGGTGGACAATACTACAGAGATGCTGATAATATTTATGATAATGTATCCCATTAACAAACTTCAGACAAGGGCAGGGAGCTGGTTTTGAAACAAAAAAAAAAATTTGTTTCAGAGATTTTTAGTAGATGGGTTTTTTGGTATTGCAAAGGGAAATTAAAATTGCAAAAGCCCCCTGAGATCTGCCACAACAACTCCTAATGCCAGGGAGGAGGTGGGGAATCCACCAGGAAAACTGTGACTTTGTTTACTGTGATGTCAGCTGATGAAATCTTTTGTCTCATCAAATGTGATGATAATTAGACTTGTTGATATGCTTTGATAGTCCATAAATACTCTGGTGAATGTCTAGTTTATTTAAAGATGACTTCCACTATTCTAATTAAAAACAGGGAAAGTGAACATGAAGAAAAAATTGTCAGCTGAATGTTTTTAAACACCATTGCCAAGGCATCCTGGTATCAGTGAAAATCTAGTACTTGAACTGTAGTTTAGATGTTCCATGGTATCCATAAGTTGTAAATTATTCTCATGTGCTAAGCTTATTGTGATACAAAATTTAAATTGGTGTTTCAAAAAATTAATAGTATCTGCACAGAACATGTAATTTTCAATTTTCATAATCTCTGAGCAGCTAAACCTGATTTTAACAATTACTTTTTTGCTAATTAAGCCTTACTGGGTCCTCTTAATTACACACACAGTTGGAAAAGAGACACAGCAATAATTATCTCAATTTGATGGCTATGCCAATTTGCATTATCAAAAAATAGCCAAAGCACGATTCAATTTTCTTGTCACATACAAATGATACCACTTGCTGAGTGCCAGTGTATTTTAAAACAAAGTTACTCCTAGATGAAACTTACAAAGTTACTCCTAGATGAAACAAAGAATCCATTTTTCCTATCTGCATATGCACAAATGCATGCACGCCTCAGTATTGTATTGTTAGGTAAATTAGGGCAGTGCAGATAGATGTACACACAGATATAGATATAAATATTTTTTATAGTACTTGCCTCTTTAGTTCAGAAGAACTAATGTTCAGAAGAACATTCAACTGTATTTTCATAGAACTCAAGTACTAAGTGGAATATTCTAATTTTAGGTCTTTACAATGCAAAAATGTGCTCTTGTCAACATAGCAGTAATCACAACCTGAGCTTCCACTGGCAAGCATTTTAACACTTCCCGTGGATGAGTTTAGTATGAAGAAGTGCCTGGGGTCTTTTGGGAATGTCCTGTACGGAGCGAGGAAGCTTAGTTGTCCCAAGTATTCTTGAATGTGGGGGGAATGTTCCTTCAGTTCTATTGTCTTCTTAAAATGTATTTTACTAAGAAATTAACAGCTTTGACCACACATCCTCCTTGGAGTAAAAAAATCATTCTGGGAGATCCATATTGGAATATCTATTTCTGTAGTCTCAAACTACTCTCTCATATAGGCCAGACTTCTTTTATCTCTTTCCCTGTATTGTCCCTGCCATACAGTTAGGAATTCAGTTGAAAAGGCAGTAGATGACTTGACCATGTGTTACAGACCAAATCTGTAGACATCAAGCACTTGGCTAGTTTCACTTAAGCTAAGACTTTTTCATGTTCTTCGGGATTCCTAGTTGAAGTGTTGAGATGGTGGGAGACTTTTCACAGTGTTTCCATTTTTTTAAATGAAAAATTGTTCACCCTATGAGTTATTCTGCAATGTAATTAGGAATTGTATTTCCTAAAGTACAGCTTTCCAGAAAGACTTTGTGTTCAGGAGATACTCTGAACCTGTCCAGGATATATCACCCTGCATCGTGAATGTACATTGTCCCACAGCAGTAGAACTTGAGCTTTTGTCCTTGAATCTCAGTAACATCAAATGATGAGTTTCCAAAAGAAAACATTAGGGGCTTGCGTGGTTCTCGCAGTCAGTGGCAGTCCTCCAAGTGAAGTGAAGGGCACGTGTTGGCCAAGAATTCTGTATCACAGTTGAGTAGCTGACATAACGTATGTTTTTAAGATCACTTTCAGTCTTGCCATATGCCACAAAATACTGCAACAACCTGACTTTCTTTGCAATTTTATTCTGCAGTGTTTTCTGTCTGAAACTTCAGATATAATGGACAACACTTTGAATTACTTTGTTAACTAGAATTAAATTAGACTTTGACTAATTTCAAATGAAGATCATTAAATGTGAAAATGAACCTTATTCCACTTGCATCTATCACAATGACATGTAAATGAATGAGCCAGTGTAATCCATCCAAAAGTTAAAAGAGCACGTTCTCTAGGGAGTGTGTTAAACCCATAGCATGGCCCTGAAAACTCTAGTTTGCATCTACATATCGGATTTAGAAAGATACGTGAAAAAACATATTCAAAGATCGTCATCTTTTATCTGTGCATCTGTTCTTGTTAGGAGGTGCTATGTAGTCCACCTGCAGGAATAACACAGTGTCTCAACATTTCACAGTCTCACTCATTCCCTCATAAATACTGGACATGCTGTACCTACTGGTCCATACATCCTCTTGTCATTTTCAAACATCTTTTGATATGTTAATACTTTATGATCCACAGAAAATGTTCATATGAATTTTGGCTTTTTTTTTTTTAAATCTGTTTCTTCAATCCACCTTCTAGGGACTGCATTCTGCTACTCTTTCTTGATTTTTAGTATGAGATTTTTCCTTCCACTATCTAAGTACTATCTGCTTTCATCCTCCAGACTTAAGCAGATTTTCCGTATTTCTTCATAGTATCTAATTCCATATATCACACAGAAACATTATTTCTTCCTGCTCTAATGCTGCTCAGCTCCTTTAGCTGGTATCTTCCTTGCTTTGTTCTGCAAGACAGAACTTAAGGGGACTTCCTTTGTTTATAATCTCTAGACAAATATTTGAGGGATATGTTTTTTGAAGGTATATACAAGGTCAGAACGTTTTTACCTTTTTTTCTTGGTATTGCATTTCTCAGAGGTTTAAATCAAGAGTGTTTGCTCTGTTTTGCCTTGCATATTTTACAGTTTTGTATTTCAGAAAGATCTGTAGAATAAAGGTGCTGTTCTTTTTGCCTTCAGCAGTCCAGAGCTGATATTGCTGCTTAGCTGTTCATTTTCAGAAACTACTGGGCTGAAAAGGCAATAAGCAAACGGTGGCTTTCAGATAAGGGTACGTGTTGAAAGAAATGAAATAGAGGAGAGAAGGAGCACAGTTCCCTAGTTATATTTTAGCATTATAACTGCAATTACATTTTAATTCTAAATAGTCTGGAATATCTGAGTATTAAACATAATGATTAGCTGAGGCCAACAAAGGTTACACTTTTTCATGTTTTTGATCTTGTACGCTTCTGGAGGACCCCGTTCAGCTACATGATACTCATTAGCAACCATAACCTGACCTCTCTAAATAATTCTGGACTTACTGGAAACCAACTGGGTATGCCACTGGTGATTTGATGGGGCCAATGGTGGGTAATCACTATGGAAATTTGTTCATTAAATGGGCACCCTATTAGAGCAGCCTATTAAGAATTTATAAAAAGCACTATTAGAGTAACATGATCTCTGTGGCACTGCTGTATTTGAGTGCAGAGCCTCTGTGCAGTGTAAGTGCATACAGTGAGTTTTGTTATAAAATTCCTATCGATGGGCACTGCAAACAGCCTCAGCACCAGCTACCCTGACCTTACTGAGCTCCTGAGCAAGAAGGCTGATCTGAACAGAATAGACAAGTAGGGTGGCTGAGGGGAGAGGGTCTTGTTGTAAGTGAAAGATGAAAATAGTTTCTAGCATGTACAGTGTGCACATAGAAGGTTGCATAAATCATACAATAAAGTCCCACATATGTCCATATTAGTTCTTTTACTTCAAGGGTGGCATTTTCCTATCCAATAGAACTTTCTGACTGTTTTGCATTTGCAAAAGTGTTTTATTGTGAATTTAAGTTAATAGTCATTCATTCTTCTACAGAATTGACTATAAGATGCATATGATAGCTGTTCTAAAAAATAGTTCAGAATTACATGATATTCAGTGCCTAAATATGTATTTCATATATTTATATGTTTATGTGTACAATAAACTCATAATATTTTTCTATCATATTTTCATTACATTTTTCTATCATATTTTTATTACATATTTTGTAAGGCTTTTTGAAGCCTTTCAATAACAGAACAGTGATGGAAAGGGCAAAAAAGTGCTACTTGTGAGGAGGAGAGCATTAAGACACTTATAGAAAGGTCACTTACAGGAACTGTAAGCTTTTATGAGACTTTATCATTTTGCTGACAAGGTCAACTTGATATTGATTGGCTGGGTGTTTTGTTTAGTTACTTGAGGGCCAGTTATTTGAAGAAACCTGTGTAAACATCAAGGCAATATGCTTTATACTCCTGCCATATTTCAGCCTTTTGAGTTGCTTACTGTGTTGTATTTTTCCAAACAAAATATGAAATAGGGTTAGGGAATTTGATTGCCACTGTTTAAATTCAGATTATTGTATCATATCATCATTTGTTAAATTGAACTGAATCTCTTACTGCAGGAAAACTTGAAGATTTGATCTGTTTTAAATCATGTGTTTCTGATGCATAAAAGCATTTTTTGATGAAAAATTTTATGAGTATTTTTCCAGTTCTTGGCAATTATTTATCACCTGCTCTCATGTCAGACCCAGGTGGCTGTGGGTTCGTGAGACACTAATGCCCTAAGCAAAAATAAAGGAAGCACAAGCTTGGTCCCTGTATGAAAGGAAGCTGAGGTTTCCTGTGACATTCCAGGCTCTGGTGCTGAACCTTTAGTCCCTGTGTGAGCCTTTGGCACTGCTGAGTTTTTGATGGCTGTGGTAAAATGGGATTGGTGTAGGGAGGGAAGAGTTAGGCAGGTGAGTTGTGTCTGCATTAGATCTGTGTCCATATCCTTCCTCAGCAAAGGGCATAAAAATTCCTGCTGGGTCTTCCTGGTCCGTGCAGAGTGCACTGAAGATAATGGGGATTCCAGCCTGGTGCTGATGTCACTTGGGGGTCAGAGCTACAGTGGGAAAAGTTGAGCTGTGGCTTCACACTCACATGCCAGGGCTTTGCCCCCCTGCTGCTGCAAATGTGGGCACACGTGGCAATGGCAGCAGTGCCATCCCTGAGCAGGTGCAGTGGGATGTTGTGATATTCAGAAGCTGGTCATATTTTTTAATCATCCTTGTCCTTATATAACAAGGAATAATAAAATCATAGTTTTTAAGTACATATTTCGTTAATTTAGAATTGAAAAAAAGGAAATCCTTTACATGAGAAGGCAGCACAGTGAAAGTACCACAGTGAAGGCATGGAATATGTAATTAATATTAATTGCTTACATTAAATTATTCTATCTGTCTGCTGCCTTGGTTAACATTAAATGTATTCCTGCTCCAGACAGTCCTCACAAGCTAAAGAGTTTGGTTATTAAACCTTTTTTTATAAAAAATACAAATAAATCTTCCTTAAGTAGTTGTTTACTGCAACTTAAGTTTTATGGGTTTCTGTCCATCCTAATAATTTTTTATTACTTGTTTAAAAAAAAAAAAATAAACCACTTGAAACCTCCCACAAAATAGATGCACAGCATCTTTTAAGGGGAACTTCTGTGGCTTGGTTTGGGGGTGGGGGAGAGGTTATTTGTTTGTTTCAGTAATGAGCTAATTTTGTCAGATTCATGGGTTTTGCACTTTTGAAAGCAGGATGCACTGCCTATCCGACGCTGCTTGCACTTGTTGCCTTCATGGCAAAATTTATTTCTTCACTACTGCATCTTCTTAATAGAGGCCCTTAATTTCTCCTTGTTTTCCTCTGGCTTCTGTAGCTTTGTCTCCATTTATTCTGTCAGACAGAATATATTGGAAGGCTTTTTCCTGTCAGTAACCATTTCTACAGAGTCGTCAGTTCATCTTTTAAGCCAACTCTGTGCTTGTAAGTCACAGCCCCTTTACATCCTTCTGTCGCTACTAAAGCAACTCACAGAATAAATACTGAACTTAGGCAATAATAGGCAGTCTTGGCAAATAACAGTAAATTATTTAGGCAAACAGCTTTGGAGAAGCAAGTATTGGTTAGTAGTAACTTGTCTACAGAAGCATCTTATCACCAACTGGGTACAGTGCAATCAACCCAGAGCACAGTCCCTGTTCAGGGCTGCAGCCCCATGACACTGTCAGCTGACTGCTCTCTGGCAGCTCCTTGGTTCATCTTTTTGGTTCTGTCTCTCTCTTGAAGAGGTTTTTTGTTGACTTAGGAGCTTTCAAGCCCACTTTGTTGAGTAGGAGATACGACTTGGTTTCTGTTTGGGTTTGTTTGGAGTTTTTTTGATACTAGAGCTCTTTATCCAGGTGCCATTAGTTTCTGAAGGGCTACAACTCCCTGAGATGTAGAGTTTCAAGCAAAGACAGGTCGTTAACCTCTTTCTCCAGATAACCTCCTGAAACCTGGAGAAAGCAAAGAAAGCAAGGTATGCACTCCAGTGTTGCTTCTGCTGTAATGGTTTGTCTGACTTCTTCCCTCCTGGGCTTCTGAGGGTCTGGATTTTGTTTTTCTGTTTCAATGTTAGAAGCCTTATTCCCTCTTCACATCATGTGTAGTGTTTCCATTCCTGCTCAGGAATGTGATTCTTTCAAAAGTATTGGGAGGACACAACAGCAGGAAATGAAGTTTTGCTGTTCTGGAGCACCATGGCAGTATCACCAGTTGTGTCTCAAACATTCAGACAGTTTCAGAAGTTGATCATATTTAACTCTCTTGAAAGTGCTTTCTGTGGGGTTTTTATGTTTACCTTTTGTGTGTTTTCACTTTTTATCTTTTGCTTTTGGAGATTCTGTTTTTATGCTCACAGCTGGCAGCATGTGGGGTTAAAAGTCCGTGTTGCAGATGGGAAATGGGCTGATATCAAACTGAGTATTAAACTCATTTCCCTCTGCTGACCTTAAAATCATTAAGAAGCTGTGAGAAATTACTTTCTAATTAAGCAAAATCTCTTTGAACTTCTGTAGTGGGTTTTTTTGGTTTGTTTGTTTGTTTTTTGGTTTTTTGTTTTCTAGCAATAATGTTTACAGGCACCATTTTTGCTACATTTGTTTTTCTAGGTTAAAAATATCTGCTAATCTAGAAAGAACAAAAATGACCAAACCAAACAGAGCTCCCTGTTTGTGAGCCACGTTGCTGTAAAAGCTGTGCCATAATCCCCGTTATTTCATCCCGGACTTTGTCTTAAAATTGGTGATGAAAACAGCTTAATGAAGGCAAAGATACAGGACAAGTGCACCAGTTGCACATGGAGCTACAATGCACTTGATTTTAAGGATATTAGATTTGAACATCATTATACAAATACATACACGAAACGCAGGCTGCAGTTGGGAAGCTTCCACTGAGGATTTGTGTAGCCCCTGTGTGGGCAGGGGTTCAGATGGGAAATGGAGGGGAAGAAAAAGGATTTTACTGCAGGGTAGAAGCTTCTTCCCGTTGAAATATCCTGAAAATCTAAAAGGAACTGTCCTTTTCTGAAGCATTGTATGCTCTTCTAGAGTAACAACGGGGTATATTTTTATATTTAAAAAGTTTGTTGTAGTTTTCTAATGTCTGAAGTCTCTTATTCTTGCTTAGATGTAATGCAATTTACAGGACAGTACTTAAAAAGAATGAACATTCTGCTTTCTAGGCTTCATATTTTAAAAGACATAAAATGTTTTCACTTAAAATGAATATGGGCACCTTTAGAGAAATAGTAACTGTTCCGTCTGAGCTTTGATACCAAATGTAAGTTGTTGTAATGTATTTTATGCATAAGATGCAGTTATTGCTTGTCTAATAGGACAGTGCTTAAGATTTGGGTTTATTTTTTTCCTTCAAGTAGCTGCTATTTTAATTCTATTTTAAAAAGCCCAAAACAGTAAAATAGGATATGTTCAGCTTCTTTCCTGGATTATAGTGGTATTAGTAGAACTCAATTGGTTTATATAAATAAAAAATAAAATTGGACCTTTGTGACTTAAAAGTATATATTAGGTCTGAAATGAATTATTGTTGTTTTTTTTCCAGGACTGTTTCCTTAAGGCATTCCAGTTGCTTGTTTTCATGACTTTGAGCCTATTTAATCAGAGATGGAGCAGATGGACTGCAAACCCTACCAGCCACTGTCAAAGGTTAAACATGAAGTGGATCTAACTTACACAAGTTCTTCAGATGAAAGTGAAGATGGTGGAAAGCAAAGACAATCCTATGACTCAAGAGAAACTCTGAATGAATATAGCCAAGAGCTAAGACTTAATTATAACAGTCATAGCAGAAAAAGAAAAGCCATTGACCAGTCCACTCAAGGTAAATAATTTTTCTACTAATTATGATTATTACTTCCTGACTGTGCACTACAAAACAATCAGGAGTTGAGCAAACATTTTTTCTCAAAGGCTTTTAGTACCAACCCACTTTTTACCTAGTTTTAATCATACTGCAAGATCAGAAATTTTTGATTTTTTTTTAATTGAAGAAAGAGTGCTTTTTTGGCAGGATGGACTGCATAGTATTCTGGAAATCATCACATGGTAGCTATAGACAAATATTTTCTTTAGTAGGAGCTACTCTTCTTACTTATGTTGACTGATTAATTATTTACTACCTTTGCATATGTTGGGTGTATTATGCTATAAAATCAACATTTGGGCTGCAGGCTGTCTCTGCATGTGCTTACAAAGCCTGTGAATTAGTTCAAATACAACTATTCTCTTAACATTTCTAATCATATAGATAACCAAGTAATTTAAAAATTGAAGTTAATTAGTGTACTGTAAGAGTTAAGTTTCTCTTGTAGCCTTTTGCATGATTAGGACAAGTATTTGAACAGTGATGGTAGTTGAACTAAGGTTAGGAAAAGCTACTGTTTGATTAGAGAAAGACTAAAGAAATGGAAAGAATGAGCAGAATTTACTGCAGCATTTCCTGACAGACTCTGTAAACCCACGTGCTGCATTTATACACAATGAGCAGAGAAGGGGCTTATCTGCCTCTTTCAGCTCTGTCACCAGTCGAGGCAGGATGGTGGGATAGGGAGAATATTTGTAGGAATCAGAGTGTGTCAGAAGCAGTGAGAGTCCTGTTCCCTTAAAGGTATCAGCAGCAGGGTTCTGGGGCCAGTCACTCCCTGCTCCTCAAGGAAGTGGTTAAATTACATTAAAGTGTGGCCAGTACTTCTCAGCTAAAACGTATGGCATTTATTTAAAAACAAACCTCAAATCCTCAAACAAGCCACATCACACACACACACCCTGCCCCCAAAGCCCTCACTGCTTACTCAGAAAAGCCTTCTTCAGTTTTCTAAATATAAAAATATTTTATTTTTCTACAAGGAAATGAAAAATAGGCTTTTTGAAGATGGAAAATTTGTCTCCTCTGTGATGTCTAAATTAATGTAAAATTTGGAACAGCTGTGCTCCATAGCTATTGCAGCGTTTTGGTTTTTTTACTGCAGCTCTTCTGACTCAAGTTACACCCATAATACTGGTGCTGTCTGAAAGTACCTGTAATTCATGGGAGTAATAGTACTTGGCTGCCTCAATCTATGTGCATATATTCCCTCCAAAGAGTTACAAAACTACTATTTTTGGGAATAAAAAGTCATTAACATAGATTTTAACAGAGGATTGTTTAGAAAACAGATTTATTTCTTGTTTGTGACTTTGTCTTGAACATGCTATGAGAGTTCAGTTAACTGAGATATGGCTGTATTGTTGTACCTGGGGATGGTGTAAATGTTCTTGTAGATCTCCTTAGAGCAACTCCCTCATTGTTTGTACCTGGGGCTGTGAAAGCAAAACCTCACCAGGACCTTGAAGGACGCTGGGTCTGCAGAGCTTTGCTGCTGTTGATATTCCTGTCAGCTGCAGAATCTCTGGCTTGGGCACATCTAAAAGGGTGTCAGTCACTTCTCCAGGCATGAGAAACCAGCCTCTGTGTCATGTTGAATTTATTCTTCCAGAACACTGCCTCTGAAAGCAATCACATTAATAATTTTGGAGAAATGGCCAAATGAGCGTGCATTTCTGTAAGAAGTTGTCAGGCATGAACTTAACTCTGATATTCAGGACTGACCTGTGAGGAATCAGTTATGTGCATGTGCAGACCAGCAAGTATTTTACACTCATGTTGTATGATGATTTTATTAAAATTATATAACCCAAGATTTTTCCATTCTAATTAATTTTTATGAGATACTTTATGAATTTTCAGATCTTCTATTTTTCAAACAATGGTATTTTTCTTCTTGGGTGAAAGACATTTTTTTACTGCTTCAAACTGCAGGATGAGGCTTGAGGTCCATGTTTGGAGAAAAATTACTTAAGCTTCTAAGAGCAGTTCGCTGATATGCAGGGCAGCTCTTAAATACTTCCTTTCCTCTAGGCACCTTCTTTCCTGAAATTGTGTAGGTCAGTATGTTATTATTTAATAATGTGTTATTCAACTTAAAACTTTTTAAAAATCCTATTCATGTGCACTGATTTGTAAAGCTGGAGTTGAACTTGTACTAGAAATCATAGTTTTCTCTTCTCTTGTGTAACAAATTCAGTTTGGAATAACTGATGTAGTAATTGCACTGCTAAGTATATCCTTTTGGCTTCCAGGAATTCATCCTGACATCTTTCTAGTCATTTAAATCATGCTTTTTCTCTTCCACAAATTGAACCTAAATATTTGGCCTGGCAAGCAGCACGGATTTGAAATATGAAACTGGTGGTGCTCAAAATTCAAAGAGCAAAAAGTTTGTAAGGCTGAGGGTAAAATTTCAGACTTCAGGAGATTTGATTGCAGTTCTAGTGCAATCAGTCTATTTCCAAAAGGATGCCAGGTTTCAGAGTGTGGAACCTGGGAGTTCTTGGTGGTTCTTCGTAGTTGCTTTGTCAACACCAGGAAAAATTAGGTTCAGCTTTGAACTCTAAATCTGGATGAATCCATACAACTGTAAATGGCTTTTTTAAAAAATACATTATTTTCTAAAATGACGCATCAAAATCTTCAACTAGGTTTTTCTTCATGTTTGACGCACCTTCAGAAAAGGAAAAGAGAAACAGAGATTAAAAAAGCCAAACCAAAACCCCCACAGCATGTCCTTTTCAAAGGGGACTGCTCTGGAAAGGGGACTGGCTTTATCATGCCAGTGCAGGAGACTTGTATAAAATAATTCTACCTATAAAGGTTGCTGGGGCATCAAAAGTTGTATCCCCAGTTAGTGCCATAATGCTCTTCTTTAGTGGCATAATATTCCTCTCTAGCTACAGCTGAAATAGTACCCTGTGTGTGGTGAATTAACAGGGTGCACAGTGAGGATAATACCCATGAACTTCACCCCAGAAAGGTGTGAGAAGAGATGAGAAACAGACCCACAGTAACAGTCCCGCCTGGAGTGACAGTGGTGACTGTGAGGTGGCATTCCAAGGAGCTCTAATGATGGAATGTGAGAAGAAACTATGTCAGAATAAAATCATAGTACAGAGAAACTTTTAACTGGGACAAGTTAGGGGTGTGAGTACTGATCTAGTTAGTTTTGTGAGAAGAATCAGCAGTTCAGATGTTTATGGAAATTGAAAGAATTTGTATTAGCTACTTAAGCAAGGTAGGTTGTATAAATTAAGACTGGGCAGTCATCTGAAATTAGTGAATAGCTTCAGAGTAAAGTGTGATTTATTGCACAAAATACTGATATAGCTGTAATTTCTGCGAAGATTTTTGTTATGAAGAGTTTGTCTATTTCATTATTAGTATCAATACTGAGGAGTTATTTCTATGAAAAGTTTCAATAGAAATCTGAGATTATGTAAAATCATAATGCACGTGTACATGTTTACACATATGGACCATCTGCATTAAACCAGAAATTGACATGACATAACTTAAAGGATGCATTTCAAGAGCTCATCCTGCAGAATTGAATAGCTCTGTTAGTGTTTTGCAGAACATTTTTTTGTATCAGAGTTTGAAAGGCCACATGATCATATAAATAGCAAACGCTGAAAACAGTATCCAAATATAGAATACTTAGTTGTGTCAGTATTTCTTACTCCTTAAGATTCCTGAAATTGTATCTCAAATGTTACACTTCAAAGAAATTAATTGGTTGGTTTTGCAAGTCCTATAGAAAAAAATACCAAAGGAAAAAAAACCAAATAAGTACAGAATTGATCTATTGATTAAGCAATTTTTTTACATTCTGTTCTTCAGGTTTAGTACGGGTGCTCATTATATACAGTCCAGTGCCAGTTGAATTCCATGTCTGGTGTTACTTGCATCAGAAACTTGCAGTTATCTGACAGTTTGAGATTTAACAAATAACACCACAGACACTTTCAAGCCCAACTAAATTTTACTGGCCTAACAACTTGATGTGACCAGGGACAAAAATCTCCTGACAAAGCCTCATTGACTCCCAAGGAGTCAGTGCTAAACACATAATATGTATATCTAAAAATGCATTCTCTTAGTCACTGCAAGGTTTGGAATCCTGCTTGTCTGAAGATATGTAAATCTGCAATATCTCATCCTGGCAAGATCATCTTACAAAGTAAATTCCTGGCAGACCTAATATTGTATAGTTTGGAAATATTGGCAAACAGAGTAAATTAATTCTTGGAAGAATTGGTAAACATACTGTTTTGTCCTTGAAAGAGATGGAGTAGAATTGGTAGAAGTCAGAAATGTTGCTCTTGCTAGGAAAATCATTGATAAACATGGCTGGGAGGAAAAAAAGGTTCTTATAGATACACCATACATAGATTGCATCTCAAGCTTATTTGTGACATGTTTACATAATTATAACTGTTTTCTCCCACAGTTTCCTCTGTTTCCACCAAAGCAAATATGAAAGGAGCTGTACTATACAAATACTGGCAGTACAGAAAAGCTTTCTGACTTTTAGGTTAATTATAGATTTGTGAGAAAACACTAGTTTAGAGGAATGAATTCCTGATAGAATAATCATCTGGGATCGAGTCACTGGCATGATGAAGTTTATTGATTGTTAACAATATGAGCATATGGCAGTAAATTTCTGATTAGACAAATGTTCATTTCCTGGCAAGATAAATATATTGAACTGCATTATGTGCAAGGCAAAATGGAGTTATTCCTCACAGGGACATCCAACAGCAAATAATTTCTGGTAAATTCGTGTGAGAAAATCAGCACTGCTGGTATTTGTAGGAAATGACAGAGTGACTCACAAAGAATTGGCCTATTCTGCTTTTAGTCTATTAAGAGGTAAGGAAAACCTTTTTGTGGACAAAAGCTCCAGGTTGGTGACACAATTAATGTTTCTAGAAAGCACGTATGAAATTATCTTCAGCAGCAACAGGTAAACGGATCCAGCTAAATGTTCAAAGTCTTTCTGAAATGAACTCCATTGACTTTGCAGAGAGGCCTGGGTCACAGTGTGAGAAAGCTCTGCAGCCTGAGGCCACTTCTGTCTCATCCTTTCTTTTTTAGCTTTCTGCTGTTGCCATCCCAGTCCTGTTTCTGCCCTCATACATCCAAGCAATAATGAGGATACAGAGGCAATTGAAATGTTTCAGTTGCTGAAAAGCACTTTCATTCCGTAGAAGGTAGAAACGACTTGTGAGGTGCAGGAACACGATGTCTGTTTTGCTATGCATTAAAGTTCAGCAATTTTCAGCTTACTAGGAAGGAAGATTTAAACACATGTAACTCTTAGCATCATATGACCAGTCAAAACCAGTTTTACTGATCATTCTAGACATAAATAAAAGGCATGCTGACAAGCACTGGTAGGAAATTGTCCTGTCAGGAAAATGTCATGGTGGTGTTTTGTCATCTGTGAAGCAGCAAAAGCTTTTTACATAATAACCATATTCTACTCTGATTTCAGAATTATGTAAATCCATTCTGGACAGCAGATCTGCTTTGTATCAGCACCAGGGCCATGGAGAGTTGAATTTGGGCTGTATGTAGTATGTGCTTTTAGTTATAATTACCTTGTTTTTAAATGATGTGTAAAGGTAAAAAAGCCTTTCCCCTTAATCTGTTACATGTAAAACTAGAATAATAATCTAACAAGCCACAAGTTTGTGGTCTTGTGAGCTCTCCCAGAGGAAACCAATACCAGTACAGTGATTTTTCATTGTTTTAATAGAGATTCAGAGCATGTCTCTGGGTGAATTTAGGAGTCTATGCTCATAAACTTCCACAAAATGCAGTTAGTGAAGGGGAAGATTTTATAGGGGAGCACCCCAAGTCTCTTGTTATTTAGAAGGTAGAGCTGCTATACTATCAGTGCTCATTGGGTGGCCAGTGGAACAGGGTGTGACAGTTAAATGTCACTCAGCCTGCCAGTTACATTTTTGGGAACCATTTAGTACTCATGGGATAAAGACTATCAAAATAAAATATATTACAATGGCTATTTATTGATGTGTAAACAGCACGTGGTAAAATGCATTTTTTATGTTTGTAGCTGGAAGGGAGATCATTCATTTTGAGAGGGACAGGAATAAGAATGTCAAAAGAAAAAAAATAAGGTCTTAAGTGAACTACTGCTGTGCAGCCATTTAGAAATATGGTACTTTGGAACTTCAGCTAGGTAGTTACTTCTCTTGTTCCCTGTGTTTTCTTTATGATGAGATTTGTTGGGTAATGAAGGAAGGGAATTTTTTTAACCTTTAAGTTTCATCATTTGTTCAGACCTGTGCCTTGAGCTTCTGTGGAAGGTAATTGTAGGACAGTGGAATGAACCATTCCTGGGTACTATAAGAGGAAGTTAGGAACAGGCTGATTACAATTGAAACCAATTATTTTTACAAGCACTTCGCTTGAAATTCTATGATTCAAGGAAGACATTTTTTTAAAAAATAAAAGATTTTTGGTAACATGCTAATACTAGAGAGGGTTAGTATAAAAACAGTTGAGATATTTTGTATTATTAGGATCTTCTTTCTCTTTTTTTTTTTTTTTACAAATGCCAGATGCTTAGTTTTTTAATGTTATTTGTTTTACTAATTTTAGAATACCTTCTGAGAACTTAAGCATGTTCTGTACCTGTGTGCTTTAGAGCAGAGACTTGAAGCATAATGAAGTGATGTCTGTGTAAGGGCACACAGTTTGTCCCTTGTACTGTCTCCTGAAAGGGACTCAGCTCAGGAGAGGGTGATTTAAAGGTCCTTCAGATTTCTGGGCTGTGGACTAGCGGAAGGAAGCGACAGCTAATAAGCTCCATCTCCTGCTGCTGTATGTTACACCATCTGCTCTGAGTGTTTATGAGCTTCATGTTGTCCAAAAAAAACTTACATACGAGGCAAGGTAAAAGACTCCACACTCCTAAAGCTTTAGTGCATTGTCTCCTCCTCTGTTCCTTTGCACAAATAGGGATTCCTGGTGTGCTGTGCTTTGTTTGGCTGGCTGTGTTCTAATCACGGTGGTGTTGCCATCTCCCAGAGAAAAACAGTGCCATGAGCACTTCCCTGTGGCTTCCTGGATTGCAGCCTTCTGCTCTGTGGGGAGTATCTGCAAACTCTAAGGAAAGGAAAAGCAGCACTTAGGTTCAGACCCCCTCCAGATATTCTTTCTTGATTTGCCAAGTAACTGGAAATTTCTCTCCCTAGAATAACTGGGGTGAGAAAACTGTATGTTTGTGCCTTCATTTGAAATCTCATGGGGGGATAACTTTTCCTTCACTTCATCAAATCAAAAAACGTGAGCAAACTGAATGTGCAAAGACACTTTTTTCCCCATGAGGCTGAAGTGGGTGCTCCCCTCCTAGATCACAAGCGTGTTACAAAAGCATGTAACCTGCTGTCACCGTTCCTGTAATGCTGCTTCCAATCCTGTCTCAGCTGCCATCATCTAAGTGAAAAAAATGCCTCATACGATCAAAAATAGTTTTGTTCTCATAAGTAATTCTTCTGATTTAAAAAGTGAATATCTGAGAGAGGGGGAAAAGTGAGGAAAAAACCTACAGAGAGAAAATAAACTAGCAAAGGATCACAGTACATTTCCAATCCCCTTCTAACAAATCTCATCTAAAAAATAAAAAAAGCATTCTCCAAATGTTACACAAGCTTAACAATTGATTTGTCAGTGCACAGATACAAGCTATGCTAATTTCCATTCTCCTGTCTGAATCGCCAGCTTTCCATGGTGTCAAATGCCAGAAATCATAGAAGTGAAAATCAGAAGGGCAGAGTAACGCAGCCAGTGTAAGAGAAACCAAGGTATTTGGTTTTCATGAACACATCCATGGAAGTGTTCAATGCCAGGTTGGATGGAGCCCTAAGGCACCTGATGTAGTGAGTGCCATCCCAGCCCATGGCAGGGGGATTGGAGCTATAGGATCTTCAAGGTCCCTTCCAGCACAATCCATTCTGTGGTTCTGTGAGACATCGCAACCTTCGCAGGAACCTGTGCCAAATATTAATGGAATATCTGTAGAAGAGGTCTAAACTTTTGAGTTAATGTTTTGGAATTCTGTTTGTCAAAACTTGGAATTGTATCTGTTAAATGTTCTGATATATTAATAGAACCTCTTCCAATAACATTTAAGAGTGTCCAAGAAGACGTCAAGAGTTAAACCAAGATAGGAACAAGGCAGACTGAGGAAGTGGGTGTCAGAGCAGGGGAACCAGCACAAGGCTCTGCCCCTGCCCTACAGGCTGGTTTAATGTACATTCTCTTGCTGTGTCTTTCATGTCACTCTCTGAAACAAAGAGCTGTCATTTTAAGGAACTAGAAATCTGGTTTGCTTATCTTCATTTGTAGAGCAGATGCTGAAACAAAATAACATTTCTTCCCAGGGTTTCTCATTTATGTATCTGTCAGAAGGTTTTGTACCTCTCAAAATAAAGAACTGTCAAGAAGTAGCTCAGTGAGTTGATGACATTGTTGTATATCTGGATAAACAGCAAGGGTGGGTGTACCCTAACAGATACAGAGCTTGAATTAGTTTTTCTTTGAAGAGTGAGGCTCAAATACTTCTGAACTTATGTGAAATAAATTGTGAATGTGATTTAAAATCTAAGGTTCCCTTTTCAAAGTTTCACTTTTATTGGAAGCTGTTTAAAATCAGTTTCCTGCTGACTGTCACTCTTAAGGAAGGCTTTGCAACTGGATGAAGTATCTTTAGCTCAGATGGCTAAAACAGCATGGAAGGAATAAGGTAATGTTTAATACCAGCAGAACAATTCTTTCACCGCCCCCACCCCCCCAAGCACCAGTTATATAACAAAACATGTGAATACTGAGTAATGTGGATACAGTCACTTCCAGCTGTAACCCCAGGAAAGTCACATTCCAAAATATAAACAGTTGCTCTGAAAGTCACCAAGAGAATATTAGGAAGCCAGCAAATTCAAATTATGATATTAGCACTGTGACTAATCAGATGTAAATGATAAGTTTTGTAAAAAGCCTTTGCTTTATTCAGTACTAATGTCCTGGAATTGATGGTTGCATCTGTAAGGAAGAGAGAGCATTAGCAACTGGACTATCAAAATACTGTACTCAGAAATTGGCTATCACAGATATCCTTGTCTTCCTCTCTCATAACTGAAAGCAGTAGTATCTGGCATGCTGGATTCACTGTTGCCACTGACTTAATCGATGTGAGGTGCTTAGCTCCACACTTGATTTTTGAAGTGCCAAGGAAAGCCCAGTCCTATGAGCCAGGACTTTTCCCTTTGCTCTACAGACAATGGAAGGCTGTTAAGGAAAGTGTTACTAGTCCCAGAGATCAGCATCAGGTTATGCTGCTCATGGCCTCTGGAGGTGAAATGAGTCTGAGACTAAAGTGCCAAAAACACCCCTCCTGCATACCTGGGAAAGGGGAGGAATCTGGACCTCCTGCTGTTGGCACTTTCTGAGCACAGAAGTGTGGTGTGAACTGTGTTGATCTTTCCTTGCAAAGAAACTAAATAACAAAATTAGTTCTTCTATTCAGGGAGAGACAGGAATTATTTTTAACATCTCTCACTAATGTTTTCCCTCCATTATTTCTGTTGGAATTTTCATATTTGTTGCTACTATTATTTGTCACTACTGCTGTTATTACTAGGTATGTTTATAGTACTGACATAGTACAAGTTCTACCTGCATTACTTTAAGGTGCAGTCTTGTACCTTACACTATTTAGTCCATAAAAATAACCAGAAAATGTTTTGTGAGAATTTTTTTTTTATATATAGAGATGCAGAACATTAAAGGAAAGGTGGAAATCAGAAATGTGTGTGCAAATGCTTGTGAACTTCGAAGAAATTTGGGGTTGTTCTTTGTAAGTGGAGTCAGTTACTAAAAGTTTAAATAGATAAGTATTAGAAATGTTGACTAGTAGTTGCCCCAGAGGTTTTACCTCTGCTGCTTGCAAAATGTCTTAGCAATTTCCTCTTGCTGATGTTCCTGTCCTCATTTTGTACTTGAGGATAGATTATGAAATTCATTTGTCTTTTACTCTCTCTGGAAGGAAATACAGAATTCTTGAAAACAAGGGCATGGTATGAAAAAATCCTTGCATTTCAGCTGAGAAAGGAAAAAGGAAAATACTTGCCTGTTCTTACTGGATAAATCTTTATGTGATCATATCTTGGATGACCATCGTATCTGTTACCTATTGTAAAAATAGTGATGAAAACACAGTTTCCACCTGCATGGACAGCATTCCTCCTCCCATTGTGACTGCAACCACATAAAGAATATCTTGGTTGCTTTAAATATATTTCATTTCTACTCCTGTGTATCCAGATTTTCTGAGCCAGTTCTATATTCAGTAATACTTAGTGAGTTCTAGTGAAAAAAGCAAAATAAACAAAGGAATAATAAATTGACTGGAGTATCTATTTGCACGATGTCAGTGAGCACAGCACAGTTTAATGTCAGAACACCCTGTACTCCAGTCTGTGATGAAGGGCACAGTGTGCCCTTCACCTGCCCAGTTAGCATAGGCAGAACTTTCAGCTTTATACTGTTTCTGCAGGTCAAGCTAAAACTGAACACAGTAACTTCAACATCTTTATTCAAGAATCCTTTATGCCAAGGTGGTGATCTCATACTCCAGTGATGGTTTGCATTGCTTCCTCAGCATTTAAACTTAGCTTGAGGAATTTTCTCAGATATTTTGGGATTTTTAAATTTATTTTAAAAATTAATTTCCTAATTATTTAGTTCCTTAATAAACTAATCCATTAATTTTTGTAGGTTTGTGGTTTTAGTTATAGGAGAAACTGTCTAACACAGAGTTTTGTATTTTGCTGTGGTCTTTAGATTAAGACTTTCTTTTCTGCAGAATTTTGCTGTGAAGACACAGGACAGAATTAATTTTATACGTCTGTTTATGGATTAAAATATGAAAAACCATGTGCCTGGTTTTAATACTAGTTCTGTAGGAAAATAGTCCTTTGCCTTCACTAGTCACACTACCGTAAATCACAAAATAATATTTCTTCTTTAACAGCATATGAGTACATTACAAATTATGTATTGTAGCATGTGTCAATACATAACCTTGAGTAGTGTTTTGTCAGAAGTGTGTGTAATTAGTGGCTTTGGAAAGGAGATATTTGTAGGATTTATTTAGTTGGTTTGGTTTGCATACAGGTTCTCGAATGATTAATTGAGCTGTTGATTCTAGGGATATGATTCTTCCTGGTAAGAGTGAGGATTATGCCTGTAAGTGTGAGTTTAAGCTGATACTGTAGCAGCAATTGCTTAAAAGTTTGCAGTTAATTGTTGAATTGTTGGGTATTGATCTGTAGAGTTTCAGTGTTCAGGGATGGATGCTAATAGTTCATTTTTACTGTGTGCTTAGGAAACAAATCTGCTTTCAAACAATTTATAAGAAAGAGCCTTACTTACTGAATCATTTGTCCATCTTTATGTCCTAGCTGCTGGATCAGACTGTTGAAGATTCCACTGGTACATGTTTTAAAGTATCTCTCAGCTCCTCCTCACACTTTCACTATTTCATTGGTAGCATTTGAGGACTTCTGGCATACATTTTCTTTGGGGTTTATTGGGATTTGGGTTGGCAGGTTGGTTGGCTTGTTTTCTCCCAGTCCAATAATATCTATTAAAAAAAAGAAAAAAAATAATTAATTTAACAAAAAAGCTGAAATTGTCCTTCTTCAGTCCCACTGTGGCTGCTGTTGTGCTTTTGGGGCAGTTGCCAGGTGTTCAGCTGGCTGGAGGCTTGTGCCACTCAAAGAAGTTGGCAGAGACAGAAATAGTTAGAAATAGTTGCCTCTGAAAAATTTTATTACTCTAAAGAAGGGAGGAGTTCTCTGACAGATTTTGGAGTTGTGGAGCAAAGGAAGGGCTGGCACAGGATACCTCAATTCTATTTACTGCTTGCAGAAGTAACAGCAGTAATGTATTTCTTGGAGTAGGGGTAGGCATGCATTCAGGAATGAAAAAGCTATGTAGCTAATTATCAGCTTGTATTTACAAAGTATCACAGGGGATAGCTCTGCCTGCTGCCGGCTGCATCTCCGGTCCCTGAATTCTGGCACCCATCTGTGTGTCTGTCATACAGCTGCACTAGACCTCAGTGCAAAGGGAGCTGTGTCAGCTTTGGCCAACTTCTCCCTAACATTACCCCAACTCTCCAGTGAAATATTATTCAGCCTTGAATTCACCCATGTGATGAATATTCATTTCACAGGTAATTATCATCATCCCCGAACAGCTCCACTCACACCAACCAAACTTCTCACGCAACCCATCATTGCTGCCACTGTTTTGGCAGCCCGGAGCTTGTGATTCCTCATGCTTTAATAATGCTCCATCATCTGTGCTATCAGATTTGGGTCAAATGACCATCATAATGGGTAGAAAACTCTTCCTTTATACAGTGCTTCAGGAAAATAAAGAGGCACCTGCCACTCATCTTTCCATGTGCCCTAAATCCCTCACCTGAGCTAACAGCACAGTGGCCAAAGACAAGGAGCTTGTTTGCTGTAACTTGATGCTCAAATTTAAATACCTAGTGTGATCAAGTTAGTGTTCAGACATTATATTTCAGTATTTTCAAGTTTTTCTTCAATATTGTAGTTACTAAAAGAAGTCTCAGTCCTTAAATTGGATATAGTAATGGCTTTATCTCAACAGTCAATTGAGTGGAATAATTTGGCTAGCAAGTACCTATATTTCAGTTTAATTTTATGATCTTTTTGGAAGAATTATATACATAAAATATATTTTAATGGCTAATAAGTCTTACTATAGGATAAAAAATAAATACTGTTTTCTTTTGATTCTCTAAGTATTATTGTTATTATTAAAATGAATAAAAGTGCTAAATAGCCACAATTATGGTGGTAGGAGATCAGTGTCTGAAGTGGTTAGCATTCAGTAGCAGATTGTTTGCAAATGAGGCGTTTACAAACTTGATGTCTTTGACAACGTTCAGCACAATTTTACAATGTTTGTATCATTATTTTTTTAAATTAGCCTCAAAACATGCTCAACAAATCTGTCCATTATAATTTCAGCAAGCTAGTCTGAGCAAGAAGACAACTGTATTAAACAGGAAAATACTGACTTGTTACCTTTTCTGGCCAGTCTCTTCAGTTTTTCAGTAGCAGAGCATCAACAGGCTGCTTCTGACTCAGTGTTTAGCTGTCTGTCTGAGCATCTGTCCCCTGATTCCTCATTTTGAACTGATGAAAAGCAGGAAGATGTGGGAAGAGGACAGCAGTGAGGGGTGTGCATACTCTTCTGAATGAGTATGCTGTTGACAAGATAGTTCAAGTAAATACTTTTTATTAGCTTGTTAAAAATAGTTCTTTGTCCTATGTTCACTTTCTCCACTGCTACACAGCAGGTCACCGGATTTGAATTACCCTCATAATAATGAACTCAGGATTCAGACCCCCTGAGTTCAAGCCCATCCTTCCCTCCTTCTCCCTCCACTGGGAGTTCCAGAACTGAAAAATGTCTGCTCCTAATTCAGTGCTCAGTTCATGTGCTCTCTGGAGTAAGACTCAGACTGGTTTCTCAGAAAACCAGAGCTCTGTCTGATTAGAGTCAAGTCAGTGAGGATCTTGCTGTGTTTTTAAAGAACTGTGGTTTAAGCTCCTACAACCAAATGTTTTGGGGGTTATTCACTCATAATCACTTCTGGATATGCTGCCTGCATCCTTTGCCAGTTGTCCTGATCAGCTGTGCTGTTTATTTCCCATTTGCTCTGTCACTGCTGTGTCTAATATTGGACACAGCACGCGATGGTGCAGCTCAGGAAATGGTGAAGCAGCTGGTAGGGAAAGGAAACAATACTAAATGGAGAAAATGTGAAAAAAGGTGAAATCCACATGTGATTTGTACATTCTACAACCCGGGAACTGGTTTTCGTGAAGACTCTGCACTCAGCATATTTGCATGAAACAAATTTAATGGAAAAAAACAGTGGAAAATGGTTTTAAGGTCTGGTTAACACATAGAACTGTCTGCTAGAAGAAACCCTTTTACAAAGGTTCCTATTTTTTTTAATCCAAAAAAAAAAAATCCTTGCATAACTGGATATTTGCTTGGGGTTTTTTTCTGATACATATTTTTTCAGCAAAATATTTAAACTGAGGGAAAAATAGACACTTAATTCTGTAGACTTACTAAGTATCTCTAGAATGCAGTGTTTATTACAAAGAGAATATCCTATATATGTTAAGATTGTAAAGTTTATAGTTACATGTCTTAAGTCTTTTAGTTTTGGGTTTTCTTCCCCCTCCTTGACATAGTGAATGCATTAATATAGTGTGAGCTGGGCTTTTCAGTAGATCAAAAAGTTGCTGTTGCAGTCCTTCCAGAACAGACAATGGTAGAGATAAAGTGTTTTTCCAGAATAAAACCGAAGGAATTGAGACACTGAATGCTCCTATAGCATTGCTGTTCTTAGATCTCCAGCATGACTGAGAATTTCTCAGGTGAGTGTAGGGTCCTCTTCCTCAAAACACCTTGTCCCCTTGGTGTGCATTAAAGTACATGTAGGTTATCCAAACCTAATATACAGTGTTTTTTCCTGGTTATCTGTGGCCTTAGTGTTTGAATTCTGCACAGATCCTTTTAGTAGTACATATAAATGGTGTTGAACGTGGTTTAATACACAATTGCTCTAATTTTTGCTTGAATCTGGTGTTTTTTCTGGAATCTCTGTTTTCAATGCTTTCTCCCTTATGTGTCCCTTTTCTGATCATAGCTTAATTACATTTTAAGTGCCTTCTGTGTTACTGTCTCCACTGCCTCAATTAGTTCACCTCCAACTGTGTGAATTTTTTAATAACAAGGCACAAAGTATTTCTGGCAATAGAGAGTGTGAGCTCTGCTTATCAGCCTATGGCAAGCTTCCCTTCAGGGCATGGCAGAGTTTACAGAGGCACTGTAGGTTAATAAGTTAGTGCCATATGGGTTTGATTTATTTTCTTTGGGTTAGTCTCGGCTGCTGTGCAGGCTTGTAACTTTGCCTCTTCCTGAGCCACGTTGATCGAGCAGCTTTGCAAAACCGAGAGTTATGGAGAGCTCACGGGCTCTCAGTTGCCCACGGCTATCGAACCCAGGGTATGTTAGCTATGAAGAAAGTCACCAGTGTGCAGCTTCTGTTCCACAAATGTAATGTCTGAAAGGCAGATGCAGGAAAACTTCAGAAGCAGTTTTTATAGGCAGTGTAATACTGTGGGTAATTCCTCCAGTGTCTTTCAGCTTGTTAAGATTCAAACAAATTATTTCATTTTCTGATTTCCTTTTTCAGGATTTATCTAACAAAGTTGGTAACAACTTTGAGCTCTCTCATGTTAGGTAGTCAGCCTCCCAACCATCTTCCTACACTTTAGCAATACATATGTATCCATTTATTTGGTGATGGAGGGGATTTGGTTTTAATTGTGGATAGTCAACACTACCTGTGATTTGCATTAGAAAGAGCAGATGTCTGCCTGCTAATTGTCAAGAGTGAGAAATCACATTTCAGTATCAGTCAGTGACTTGTCATTTCCCAGGTATCAGTTATATGGCTATGTCTTTGTGAAAGATTAAAACACTATGTACTTAAATCTCAGGCTGGAGGTTTCAAAGTCAGAGACTGGAATAGCTGCTAAAATGAGTGTCACGTATCTGAAGAAGTGATTTAGTATTTTAAAACAATTACAGCTCTCATTAAGAAAGGATAAAGAAATTAAAGAGGTCTAGAGCTGTAAAAATTGTAGCCAAGTGCTCCTAAAGATAATGGAGGTGTTCCATCATGTCCTGACTGTGTTCCCAAGGTTTGGATAAGTTGTGGTGCTAGATCATGGGATCCCACACTTGTTTAAATTTCATGACAATGTACAGAGGTCTTTTGATCTGGTCAGCTTTGGAATTCTCCTCATACTTAGTTTTGGTGCAGCACAGGGAGATCTATATCAAATCTCAAGACAGAAGATCTTGCAGATACCAGCGCCATATTGTATGCTTAGAAACTTTATTGTGCTGACAAAAGTATCTCAGATTTTCATCTTTCCTTGGTAATCATGATGTCTATTTTAGGATAGATAGTCTATGTTTTAAGAGGTATTTATTTAACTTAATAATGATGTTGTGTGGTAGTGATGTAAGATTACCTCAAAATTATTTTCTGGAGCCTATGCAGCTGGAATGGTGCTGTCACTTTCCACTGAGTTTCTTTGATGCATTTCAGTGGTATAAATGCCAAAACTTTTATCTTTTGGAGCTGCTGATACAGAATGTATTAGTCTTTATAGCTTCTGTAATTACCTTAGAAATGCAGAGTAGAAGAGCTAATGTCTGGAAATATCAGAAAATCTAATAAAGGTCTTGTAAGAAAGTTAGTTAAACAGTTGAAAAAAGTTACTGTGATTGTGTTTGTAAAAATATGATATGCAAACCCAATGATTTCCATTCATTTGATTTAATATTGAACTGCAGCAGAGCTGACCTTTAAGTTTGAACTGCTGTTACTGAAATTTCTTTGGTAAACTGAACACTTGAGGAAAGGAGGGAGCAGAAGTGGTCAGAATTATGTGAAGGCAGTTAAATCTCCCATCTCTTGATCAGATGGAACATTTGATGACAAACCCCTCAAGAGGTTTTGGGGGAAGAGGGGCTGTTTGACTGACAAGCTGTGTCCCAGTCGGCTGATCAAATGGAACGGACGTGCCAGGTTGTCTTCCATGTGTTCTCACTGATGTCAGATTGACAGCAGCATGTAATTGGATGTGAGTGGAAGTGCTGAAGAGCTTGTGCACAAGCTCATGCGTTCTCCTTCTTCTCCCAAGATTAATCTGAAGGGTGAATTTGTTGGTCTAAATGTTATTTAGTGGTTCAATCTATATTAAAAAATACAATGCTTTCATAGTAGATGTTAATTTAAGTTCATACCCCTCGTGTAAATTTTTGTATGATCTGGAAAAAAAAAGAGGAAAAAGAAGTGTACATACCAGCACCCCTAATCAAAAATAAGTCAAACTGTTTGGCTGCCCCAAGTTCTATTGGCGGCATCTTGCAGTCTGACCTGAAGGCTTCTTCCAGTGAAAAAAGTGATTACGCACTAAAAAGCTGCTAGTAAATTTATGGGGGAAATGGAATATTTTAACAGTGAAAAATCAATTCATGGACTGGATTTTCAAAATCACAGAACAAAGCTGGATTTCCAGTTTTACTGTGGGGACATAACCCAGTGTCTCTTGAAAGACACTCTTGAGTGTCTTACCTAAGAGATAGTTTTAAAATGCTTCATAGTCTGGTAGTCTGACCAGCAGTCATTGCTCTGCAGGATTCTGGTTCTCTTCATTTGGAGCCCTGGGCACCCTGATCTGATTCGGCCCTTCTTTGAGCTGGGGATTTGCTACTGACTGTGAAAACTGGTTCCAATTTCAGTTATTTAAAGAGAAAAAAAATTGAAACTAGATGCAGTATTCTGCAGGCATTAGACTTCCCAGCAAGAATTCAATGGAAAAAGATTCCAAATTTTGGCTTCATTAGACAGTCTTTTCAACTGATGCTTGAGAGGGGTATCAGATGTACTTTTAGGATGGACAGCACTGGTGGGGTTGATCCCCAAGGCCTGAAGAGGTTTGCTGGCAGAATGTGTGTGTCTGCTTGCTGTGCCAACAGACCTGGCGACTCTGGAAGCTTGCAGACTGGGATTTGTCAAGCTGGAATTGGACATGGAGGGCAAGAGCCTCTTGCTGGGCACATCTCCTTGTGCCCAGGGCAGGGAGTTTTTCCTGTGTTGCTTGCTCCTGGGATGGCAGCACAGTGACAGCAGCTACTGCTCCTTGTGTTCTTGTGCACAAATACTGTTCTGTTCTCCTTCTCCCTACACACACAAGGTGTTTCTGGTGGCTGCCTGCGCATCACCCCTGCCTTTAAGGGACTTTGCTTCTGGGTGCTTAGACCTCTCTGTGATACCTGCTCCCTTGCAAATACTTCTTCCTAATTTTCAGCATTTTTAATGGTTAGTTGGGATGAGCAGAAAGGGGACCTGGTCAGTGCAGTCTTGCTGAAGCCTTTCTCTCACTTGTGCTGAAATAACTCATTCGCTGATCATTCACTGAAAGCGGCACAGGGGGATCAAAACCACCTTCCTCTGCTCCAACCTGTCTCTGTTTGGTGTCTGCCTTCCATTCATGTCACTTCAAAGGAAGATGGCTAGTAGTACCCTTGATACTCTCTTAAGCTACTTTAAAATTATTTTAGAGCTTTGTAGTTTCTGGTGAAAGTTAAAGTGAGGAGCTGAGTTACTCTGATGATTCTTTTTGAGCATTGTCTGTGATCTGAGTGCCTCAGGTCTGCTGAATATCCCATCAGTAAAGGAGAAGATTTCTGGTAAATCTGTGTTGATAGCAGCTCTCCAAAAGTCTTTCCACCATCACAAAGTTAAGCATTTGCCAGGTGCTTTCTCTGAGATGGTCACAGTGACCTAAAGCCTAAGTGCTACCCTGGCCAACTGGCTGCTTAGAGTTAACTTCGGGATTTACAGCACTGGAAATTAAATCAGATTTTATACTTCTGGACTTTTGCATGTATCGCCTCCTAAAACTAAGTCAGTGAAATGTATAAAGATACCTGCTTTGCACATCTTTTATATAAAAGAGACGTTGGTGCTCATGTGTGCAAAGTTAATGGTTCAACTAGAATTTTAAAAGAGAAGAAATTTCAATATTTTGAGAAACAAATGATGTATTTCAAGCATATTTCATAAAACAGTCAAAACTGTTGATAGAAATTATTTTCATATTTTTGTCTCAAGTTTTGTTAGAAAGTGATAGCTGTCAGACGTCACAGACATCTAAGACTGGGTTTTGAATGAAAGGGATTTTGGTTTAAATTAAACCATATTCAGAAAAGCATGGCAGGGCTGAATTCAAGTTTGTAGGGATAGAGCAACAATCTGAGGGTAATTCCACTTTGAAGAATGTTGGTACTCTGCACTCTAATAATTTTGTCAGCCTTTCTTCTCTGAAGTGCCATATAGAGTTGGAAGCAAGATAGAATCACAGCATTAACTTTGCCTGTTGAGAGCTGGGAATGCACTGGGCTCGAGGCAGCAGTACAGTACCCCACTGTTTTAACCCCCTGGGTTAATCTTTAGGAAAACTACTTTTTTGTGTAAAACTCCTTCAAAGAGAAAAGCTAGTTAATCTACTCAAGATAGTTTGATTCATATTTCTAGTGCCCTTCATGAAATTCTTAGTTATGGCTAGCTTTAATTTTGAAAATTTAATCACAAGAAGAAAGCATTCATTATCTATTGCTTCCCTCAAACACATGCAAATGCCAAAACTTGTAGTAGAAAAATTATTTTAGAGCCAAGGAACCTTTAAAATACTTGAAAGAAAATTGGAATGCTTTTCTCTTCTGATAGTTTTTGGAAACAGAAAGTGTTTTTTTCTTGAAAATTCTGAACTTCTTAGTAGATTTTTGCATATGCAGAATGAAATTATAAGTGAATCTATTGCAAGACAAGCTTTTTCAAACTCTATTTCAACTGTAATATTAGAACACTTTAATTTATCTCCACAAATTATATTGAGGTTCTTTCTCATCTGTGATAATTATATTTTTTACCCTTTTGTTTTTAATATGGTAGTGTGGTCATTATTTGAGATTAAGTTGGTTTCCTTTACCTGAAATTTAGGTTAAATGCTAATTCCTGGCATTTGCTATGGTTTTATAACTCTGAAATTAATTAAAGGAGAGATATTTATGAGTACCTGCAGTAGAAATTTCTCTTTAACAGTATCCTGTGAATGGAGGTATTTTACCTCATAAAGCCACACTTTGGAGTAGGAAGGGACATAGCCAGAAATAATTCAGATGTATTTCAAGTGCAGGGATTAAGTTTCTAATCAGTCTTTTACAGAGAGTGCTTCTTCCTACATTAAAAGGAGACTTGCTGCATCCACACTGTAGCTCCAAAGATGCCTTCTCTAGCATCTTGTTAGTTAAGAAACTACTGGAAACAAAATCTCTAACATTTAAAATTTCAAGTGATCTCCAAAAGAATATTCTGCTTCTGTAGACTAAGAAAATTCATCTATTTTCCCACAGGATCAGGATGATTTTTGTGCAAAAATTCCTTATTTTTATTGATTTCAATAGTAGTAAAAATAAAAATTTGTATCTGAGATCTCCAGGAGAATATTTAAAAATAGGTTCAGTCTATTTCTGTACTCTTTCTTTAAGCTTGAAGCATTCATCTGAAGAAGAGAGTAGAAAGATATTTGCCATGAGGCATGGGTTGGAACCACACTGGTACCTCTAGGGAAGGACCTGAAGAATAAAGACTTTTTCTTCCTTAAAAATTTCACAGACCAAAGAGTTTCCTGAAAGTGCAGCCTCCTTTCCTAATCCCTTGGCTGCCTAACCTGCACATTTCACTCCTTAGTGTTGTAGCAGACTCTGATTCCTCTTTTATTCCTCCTTTAATTGTTATTACTGATATTTTTAACTTGTATCATTCCTGCTGGTAACTGGAGGTTAATGTAAGAAAGTAAGCTACATAAATAAGGGAATGCAAGGAGAAGTTGAAATACATTAAAATAAAATGTACAGTAAAATGCATTTGCTATATAACTATAAAAATTCAAATGGTATATTTTATGTGGTTGTTATTTATGTCTAATATGTATATCACTTTTTATTTATTAAAATATATGCAGCTGAGAATCAGTTTTGGGCTTTGCCAATAATATAATTGATGAGAAACAGGAGATTTCTAAAACAAATTTATAGTCAGCATAATGCACTTTTGAAAATCAATTGATTTTTGTCTTCTTCCTCAATGATTTTTGTACAGATTACAGGAGCTTAATGTGTGTGAATTGTATTGTCCTAGGAAAGATATGGTATAGTCTCAACATGGAAACAAGATCATTGACTAAATTAAAAGCGTGTACACAAAAGCATTCAAAAATGTACGTAGGAGGTTGTGTTTCACGAATGCCTTTATGAAGCAGCTTAAGATCTCTGCACATTTAATTCTCAAGTCCAGCCAGTAAACCACAGTCCTCAGGTGAGAAATGAGAAATTTTAAGGGCCGTTGAACACATGAAATTTAGCAGAGTGCTCAATAGCCCTCAAAATTTCTCATTTAGGAGAATGCATATGTACTGCTTCCAAAAATGAAGGCAAACTTCGCTTTCCCCATTTGATTTATATTTCTTCTTCTTTCCTTCCCTCCCTCTCTCTCTGAGCCTCTTATACCACGAGTAGCTGGTCTGCCTTTGTGCCTTTGGCAGCACATACAGTAATATACTTACAGATCAAAGCACTGGAGTAAGTTCAGTGTGAAAAATATACACCGAGTTGTGGTGTAACACTAAAGTCCCAACTCATAAACAAAAGTTTGTGTTTGGGATATTTTGTCCCTTGCATTCCCATTATTCTCCCTCAGACATGGAGCATAAACATGGCACTTTTTAGGTTAATGTGTATTATTTGCCCTTCTGGAGTTCCTTCATTGTTGTTTTCTTTCCCAGACTCTGATATTTCCAGTTTTCTCAAAAACCCCCCAGTCTGAAAGAGCAGACTAGGCCAAAATAAGTATCATGGATTTAAAATTCCAAGACTGATGTTTTCTCCTTGCCTTTGGGCTACTTAGGCTCTTTTATAATGTTATATTTGCAGAAAGAGCAGTTTGTATTTTTTCATCCAGAGAATTGATTTTGTGTGTGTTTGGGCAGGGAGCATCCTCAGAGTAAGAACCACCTCATACCAAGAATAATCAAGAATAAAATTAATTTGTGAATTAGTGATGTTTAAAGACTTTTAGAATCAATAAGTTGCAATTGCTTAATTATATGATGGGATTCATAAAAGCCATCTAATAGCAAGATGTTGAACTATTCCAGTTTATAAATAAATGCTATTTTTCTGTAAGCTCGTTCTCTGGTTGAACATATAGGTCAATTAAGTAATTTAAATGAATATTATTTGTAACCCTGTTATTAATACAAAATAATATTTTTCCATAAGGGAATAAGAAGACTGGAAAGGAAGATTCTTCATGTTCACCTCTATTTATAGACTAATTTTATGTTTCTTTTACCTTCTTTGTTTGCATAGTCTTTTCTGCATTTTAAATATTTATTTATTGAAATAAATATTTATTTACTCTCCCGGTTAGTTGGTAGAAATTAGCAGAATTCTTGGCAAATGGCAACAGTGAAGAGATTCTATAAGTCCTGCAAGTCCAAGTTTGCAGAATTACTCAGTTGCAGAGAGGGGCCTCCATGAGCTTTCACTTGGGTCTTTTTTTTTTTTTTTACCTGAACCAGACAAAGTAAAAGAGTTTCAGAAAGAGTAGCAGGCACACAGTTACTCCTGACCATACTGAGGACAAGGAAATAGATCCTGAAGATGCACAGTGTTTTATATTTGCATGAAAATCCTAACTGCAGGTTTTTAACTTTACTGGTGGCTAAATTGATGCCATGGTAAATAAATCCTTGGTGAATTGTCTGGAGTTTTCAGTAGCTTTGTCTGTGAGCAAAGCTGGAGCTGTGTTAGAACTGCCTGGTCAGCTGCCCAGTTCTCACATCAGCCTTAGATGGCAGAAGCACCACTGCCCAGTCAGGTCAAACTTCTCCTTAACTGCTTATCTCTGTTTTTTTTTTTTTTTTAATATATATACAAAATTGAATTTAGAAGTAGAAAGAAGAGGGTCTGTTAACTGAAATACTGATTTTTTTTTTTTTTTAACAAGGCCTTCTTTCCTTTTTTTGATCATTAGATATTTTATATTTCTTCATCCATTACTTTTCAAAAAAAATAAATTAGTATCAGTGTGAGATAAAGTACTTGTTCTTTTTAATAGTTGTGTTACAACAGGCTCCATGAGGGTCCAGGGGTGAAAATCCTTTCATCATCTTCATAACTGCAATTTTTTTTCTCTGTCCACCGTTCATTCAAAAACTTGAATTTTGTATTAATGTTCTCTTTTTTTCTCTTGTGACTATGTCTTTGTGGAAATACTGAATTTATCATAAATCTACTTGAACTTTATCTCCTTGTGGAAATAAGTAGTATTTTAGGTAAAAAGGTGCAGACTAAAAGCAGCCTCTTGTGCCATTGTAAAAGCTTTTCAGAAAATGAATTCCGTGGGAGTTAAAATACTGCAAAGGCTTGTATACTTAAGAAATAGACTATTAAGGCAATAGATTGTGTTAAACTTGAGCTGAGCATGAGTTATAGCATAAAAAGTCACTTTCTTTCACTCCACAAAAAAAAAAAAAAAAAAAAGGAAAAGGAATTAACATATAGACTGAAGGGTAAATTCTGTCCTTCTTAAACATGTATAATCTAATTAGCATTTTGTGGGATTTACTGGGATGAATTTTCCCCTTGGCATATGCAAATGCAAACAGGGAGAATGTGGGCCCCAGGCTGCTAATGGCAGACATCTGCCTGGAGGGACAACCATGTCAAGAAATGCCTGCATCCTTGCCCCCTGAGGACCTGGCATCAGCTGATGTGATTCTTGAGGTTATGAGAAGATTTTTAATTATGGGCAAGTTCCTCAGATGGTGAAAATAAGCAAAGATCTCTTTTAAAGGGGAGGAAGGATCAGATGATGTTTCTTGAAATCACACCTGTTGTAAGGTAGACAAAGTTCAAATACCAAATATTCCCTACACATCTGCTTCCAAATATTTTGTCTGTTTTCTCTTAGCCTTCTCCATCAATCCTCAGAGTCAGCCTCAGTGCATTTGAGAGACTTGGAGGACAGGGTTCATGAAGGTGGCATATCTCAGCTTCTCAAGGGTAGGGCTGAGCCCATGTCCTCCTCCTGTGAACAAGAGGAAAAGATCAGAGTGGTGATGGAGCACTTGTGACCATCCTGGCATCGGTCTTGCTGCTCCAAAAGGAGCAGGAGCAGTGATGGCTGGTGCTGCTGGGATGGGCCACCAATGCAGTGACAACACCAGGCAGACAGGGTGACCTTCCATGCCTCCTGCACAGGAAAGTGAGGCCATGGCCATGCTTTTCTCTTTGCTGCCCACCTTTTTCCCTTGCCCTCCACAAATGAGGTTGCCATCCCCTGGGCTCAAAGCCAAGACTGCAACCAAGACCTTCAGGAATTTTGGGGTGGCAAAAGTATACAGACAGATGATTCATAGATTGAACCACCTGAGGAAATTGTATCTTAGCATTTGGTTTGTAGGTTTTAGTTGATACCTTCATTAGGTAGGACATTTTGTTATTTCAGCAAGAGTGCTTAAAATCAGAATCATTCCTCTCACTAGCTGGTAAGTGGATTAGTTTGGCAAATTAAACCTTTAGTTAGGATGACTGTGGAAAAGAGTATTTGTCCTTAGTCTCGATCAATGACTCTTGTCTTCAGTGTTTCTTTTCTAGAAATTGAAAGTATACTGTATGTATATTTGATATTGTATTTAGTCTCTCAAGATGGCATCCCAGGTCTGATGTTCAATTAGGGAGTGCAGTTCTGTAATCCTTATTTAATTAGAACTCCCTGTCATAGTCCCTGTGAGTTGCATTTGTAATTGAATTCTCACAAGTGAGAATATGCAGAGGCTACCTCAAAGGGAAGTTGGAATTTTCTGATGTGTGTTACTTACCTGTAGTTCTTCGAGAATGTTTCCTCTGCATATTCACATTATGGGTCCTTCTTCTATGTCCACCTTCTCTTTGTCCTTGGATTTCTACTGCCCAACAGCTGCAGTGTTTAGTAAGAATAACTTGTAGCACTGTACAACTCTCAAATCTCAGATGGCTTGGTGTCATGAGATGGCCCTTGTACAGTCCTAGTAGTCACTGCTCTTCTAGGTAGTTCCTGTAGGCCACCAGCACTGGAGAACCCAAACCCACTGGTGTGAATATGCAAGGACAGCACTCTCAAAGAGCAAGCCAATGGTAAGTACCCTTTCTTTGTCTTCTGTGATAAACCAAATATTTTAACTGTTATTTTTTAAGTTCCCTATTGGCAGATTTGCTACACTTTCCCTATGATAAAATTCTGAGATTAATTTAGAACTGTTGCCTTCCTGGCAAAACAGAGAAAGTATATGTGTTTGCAGATACTCACTTCAGTTGTAAATTGATGTGCAGCTATCAGTGTGTGGGTGTGTACACGTGTTTGAGCTACAATACATATTTCTTTCTGACAAAAAGGCACAATTACAGTGCAGCAGTATATATTTTACTATATATTCTTTTAGTTGTATTACACTTGGAGTAGATTAGATAGCAGAGTGAGTCACTGACCAAAAGAAGTCTTCTAACAGTATGAACAGTGTTAATTCCCAAAACAGATTCTCCATAAGATCAAAGTTATATTGCTTTTCACTGCTACATTTTTTTCTGAAATTTTGTTTTTTCCAGACATGGAATTCTGCGAGACTCCCCATATCCTGTGCTCTGGCTATCAAACTGATTTACACGGTGTAGCTGAGCACAGTTACCCGCTGGAGGTGGCCTCCGATGTGGACACCGAAACAGAAGGTGGTGCATCCCCGGACCACGCCCTGAGGATGTGGATGAGGGGGATCAAATCAGAGCACAGCTCCTGTTTGTCAAGCCGGGCAAACTCAGCATTGTCCCTCACTGACACTGACCATGAAAGGAAGTCTGATGGGGAGAATGGTAATAAAGAAATGCATCTAATATACTCAATAGTAGTAGTAATTTATTCAAAACTTTCTTTTTCTACTTCTTTTGATTTCTTTTTTCTTTTTTTTTTTTCTCTTTTGTTTTCTTTCTTTTTTTCCCCTTCCTTCCTAGATCTCTGTACTGTATGTAAGGTGAAGGGGCTGTTTGCTGTGTATATTGTATTTATAGTTTAGACAGAAAATAAGACAAAAAAAGAAACACTGTTTTTGTTAAAACATCATTTCTCTAAAGACTAATAACTTACCCACATTCTTCATGTTTATGTCATAGGACATTTATCATTTGTATTTGCTGGCCTATGAATTAGATTCTGAAATAAATCTGTATATGTACATTTATATCACATTTTGCATGCAGTTGTTCCTGTGGCTTCTGGGCGTAGCTTTAAGGCTCTTCCACCAGGTGACTTGAGAAAGACAACCTGGAGTCCTAAATGCTCTATTTACCTCTAATCTTATGCTACACCTGAAGACGTGTCTTTAACCGTGGGACAGACTGAACTGGTCTTTGTCATAGCTCAGTTCTGTGTTTCTCTGCATATGGAGAGTGGGCTTGTGGGTCACATGGGTTTGCTTGTGTTGTGTGTGTGTTTTTTAAATATTCATTCTCATTCAGAATTTTTTCACTCATTTGCTTTTCTTACGATTTAGTGTGTGACAGAAGGGAAAAATGTGTATTTAATTAAGTAACATGGGGAATTAGTATTTTTTTTATCTCTGCATTAAAATTGATTAAACTCTACTCCATTTCCTTACAGAGTATAGTAAGTAAACAAATTTATCAAGCTTAAGATCAACAAGCTTAGCTGATATTTTAATTTCTGTGTTTAATAGCTGCATGGTATGGCAGGTCTAGATGTTATTAAATATTGACACTTCAGTGTTGATAGTGACACGTTTTAGTGCCTCTGTAGTCATAAGGTGAAAGAGATTTCAGTTATAAATGACATTGCTATACTTACACGTTTGAATTTGTCAAGTATGAAGCTTGTAATTACATAATTTCACCTGGCTGTCTGCCAGTACCAATGGTAATGTCCAATATAGGCTCAAAAACATTACATTATCTACTTGACGTTAAAGAAGAGATTTTAGTGCATGGCTTGTTTCTAATTAAGTACTCATTTGAGGATTAAGCATTCTGCACCATCTCATTTTATTGTGTTGCTGGAATCAGTTAGTTTTTAGATACCACCTGATTTTCCAGCATGCAGTGGCTTCCTGTGTCTCAGCTTCCTGCTTCTGTGAGATCCATCCTCTGTAAAGTTGCTTATGTTTTGTTTGGGCTTGAGTGAGGAGGGTGTGTGTTGGTGTGTTTTCCTAGGACATTGAGTTTTAGGTGATGGCTGAAGGAATTAAATCTGGTCTGCCTGGCATTGGTTGGCCCTTAACTATGGAAGTGGTTGAAAGGGAATGCTACATGAAGGAATGTTCATACTTGTGCCATTCAGACTAAAAAATACACATTTCTGTTGTAAGGTGCTAGGAAGATGTATTGAAAGCCGATTAAGCATATAACTGAGTTCTGTATTTCAGTCTGGAGTGCAGTGGTGCAGCTGAGTGTTGATGGTGTTTTCCTTGTTGTACACGCTGCACTAAATAAATAATCTTCTGTAGATGAAAATTACTGTAAGTAGTGCACCTTCATCATCTTGCATGGATGTAGCAAGAACCATGGGTTAAGTGTCATTAAGACAGGGACACATAATCATTGTGTCTCATCACCCAAAAATAGAGTGGTTTCTTCTAAAGGTTTGTCCCTGAGAATGATTTTAATCAGTTTAAACTGGTGTAGACAGAGTAGTCTTTTTGCATATGGCTTTAATATTTCATTCCTTGTAAGCCTTGTAACAATTTTTTAATCAGGGATTCATGTTTGAGGTGCTTGAGTACCAATTTTAACTAAATTGGTGAAAGAGGAAAGCAAGGGCAAGAGCAAGCTGGACAAGATAGAAACTGAGAGCACAAGTTCACTTGAACTCTTTAGATGTTTCCAGGCAGGGCCAAATAAACACGTATCAGTGCTTCCAGTGGTGTTGTGTCATTACAATAATTACAGTCATGAAAGTTAATGTTTGAATAAATTTGAACACCATGGTTCAAGCTATATTCATTTATATTATCTGTTATTTTACAGGTAAGTTCATAACCAAGATTCCTGACCCAGAGAGCAGTGTATTTTTCACCTGGGTTGGCACTCAGCAACAAAGCACTCTTTGAAAACAGGAGTTCATAAATCTCTATTTAAATTATGTCACAGATGGCACATCTTCCTGTTTCTGTGCAGTTCTGTGTGCCAGGGGCTTTATCTGAGAGCCACAAGTGTTGCATTTATCCTTGTCAATTCCTGCCATGGAAATTTTTTCTTTTTTTTTTTTGTACCAGCCAGTAACTTCTCTGGTTTGAAACTGGAAGAGTGCATAAGTACTGTTGCTAGAAGTACATGAAATATTAGTTTCCATGATACTTTCTAATTGCTGTAAAAATATTTAGCAATTCTGGATTTCAAGGGGTTGACCAAATTGTATGTGAATGCAGCTATCTATAACTGGAGTAAAATTAATGAGAAAGGTACAGTTGTTGCATGGTTTGAGAAAACACTGTTATTGTTGTCCGTATTTCAAAAGGGTCAATAGGGTTTCAGGTTTGGGTTTATTTTATTTCTTTCTCTATGAGCACAATTTTTGCAACAAATGCAGAACAGCTGTTTTTGTGGTAACATTGGGACAATTAAGTGTGTGGACTCCAGTAGATATGGTTTCAAGGCAGTTTTTTGCTGTACGAGGATCTGAAGCTAATATACTTCTTAAAATATTCTTCTTTCTAGCTGTTTCTTGACATTCTTCTATTCATTCTAAGCTCTACAATGAAGTTCCCTGGCACAGGATATGTACTTCGCTGTATATTCTGGGTAGCCCAATTTGAGAATTTATTTGAGGATTGTTTTTCTTCATAGACACACCAAGTCTATCATAATCACTGTTTAAACACTCTGGTTGTTTTGGCAGCATTGAACAGATTGTATGAAACACCAGCATTCCCATTTAGTGTTGTCAACGTTAATGGCAACTAATAATAGCCTATTAGTGCACAGACTGCCTTCAGCTTTGCCTGAGGCTAAGCAAAATATATATTAACTGCACGAAATGAATGACCAATTTCTTGGGGATCATTGCTTATCTCTGGTATAGTATAAATAGCTTCATTTAAACACAAACAGTGTTCACACTCCATGTGAATGTAAATTTCAAACAGCAACACCACAGAATAGCTGTATCAAAAATAGTTCCTTTGTGCCATTGAAGAAGACTGCACATGGCATCAGTTCACGGGTACACTGGTATCTCTCAATGCAGCGTGTCAGAACATCAAGTTCGGTGCTTTTGTCTGCCAGATTACTGAGATGGCAAATTTATTTGTTTGTTTGTTTGTTTGTTTTTCTGGAGTATGTGGCCCAGGATACAAACCTCATCTACGGAGAGGGTGATCTCCAGATATATCCCTAAAATTACATGGCTTGACATGGGTCTGCCTGCCACACAAGGTAGTGTTCTAAAAAGCAGCCCACAGTCCATTCTGTGTCCATTTAACCTTGCTCACTGTTGTTCGTTCAGTTCTTCTGTTTTCCTTTACATGATGTCTGTGCAGCTGTGACATGATGAATTTGACCTCAAGTGCATTTATGCCATGCCAAAATCCATTTTTGAGCCATATCTGACACATCTGCACAGCCATCAACTCTTCCTTTTAGCTGCTACATCTCAGCTGAGAGCTAGTGTGGAACTTCAGCCATTCCTACAATAACACAATTTTTAACCTTTTTTATTTGGTCAGAAAGCTTTGACAAACTTTAAAGTCTACTTGTTTGGCTCATTCATGACATCTGCTCAGATGTTCTTATGCATTTAGTTTAGTTATACACCATAGTGACAACCAGTAGGAGAGTACAGGATTCCCAGTGCTGGAGTAGTGTACCATGGAATGCACACTCGTCTTGGAGCCAGATTCCTGCTCAGTTTCTTTGGCTGAATTATTTTATGACAAATGGGTATTAGCTGTAGTTCACAGTGACTTCTTTGAGATTTGTAGGCAAGAAATTAGGGTGTTAGTACAGGCTGAAATACCACTGGTCATGCAATGTGGCATTGGAGTGCTTGAGATCTGGTCAGGCGATTTTTTTTTAATAACATACTTGTCTTTTTAAAAACAAAGCAAGAGGGGGAAAAAACAGCTGTGGAAAAATGTCATTTTTCCTTTTTACCCACATAAATTGGTGGGGAAATTCTTTCTTAACAGCAGTGTATGGGATCAGATTTTATTTGAAACAATGCTTTAATAATAAACATTTTAAACAGCAGACTGCAAAGACAGGATAACAGTATTAGCCATATATTAATAAGTAGGTGTAGTAGAGTAATCAGTAGGTTACAGATCAAAGCTGAGTTTAATGACCTAGAAACATGTAAGATTATTCTTGTGTAATTCATCTAAGTATTTGGTTTATAGCCTGAGAGCAGTAATCCATTTAACAGAGCTTTTGACTGTCCCTAAATCTCTGGATTTTTCTTTTTGCTTGCTGGACAGATGGGTGAGTTTTGGACAAGTCACCTTAGTTCTTTGCACTGCAGATTCAGTATCTTAACAGTATCTGTTAAAGGGATAAAGACAGTAGAAGAAATACTGGAATGGCTGATGCTGTATGAGAAGCACAGCTTTGTGAATGCTGTAGTTATGCAGGCATGCAGAGGATTTACTAAGGACAAGGCTCTGATTTAATTTATGGTGTGTGTCAATAGACCTACTGTGAATTCACACCTGTTTAAATTAGACTTGAATCTGGCTCTTCATAAAATTCTTGTGTTTAATGTAAGGAAGTGAGAGCATTGTGATTAATGTTGCTGTTATTTTGTAAACAAGTCAGGCATTAAGCTGATCTCTGGCTTTCTCTTTTCTCCAGGAAATTACTACCAACAGCTAAATTACAATAACAATACATGCTCTGAGAAGTGGGCATGTGACTCCCTCTCTATGCAGGATTGTATTTGTAATAATGATGGCTGAAGTATATCCATTAGCTCCTGTCCTGTCACTCTCTATTTACAGTGGTGCAATTAAGAAATTGAATTACTAATTTGCAAGTAGACCCATTAGGTCAAATATGTGTAAGTAGCCTTGAAAATATAAAGGTAAATATTGGTCTTAATCCCATTCTCTCTGTCATTTAATATTTTTCTGTTTGGTCCTTGTATGCTTTATTTTGCCTTTCTGTTGTGGCATGGATTGCATTCTGTTTGTACACTCCTGCCTATCAGATTGTTTAAGGCACCTAACAGACTAAGGCAACCTCATCAATAAAATGCAAAAGCCCCCATGGTGAAATTCCTTCAACTTCTGTAGTTTACGGTAGCTTGTCAGATAGTTGATTTATGATACTTTCAGATATTTGACAGAAAAGGGCCACTTACCTTCCCTTAATAAAAGACCTCTTTTTTCTTCTGTTGTGGAGGGGTTTTGATCTTTTAGTGTTTTGATGGTATTTCTGTTGGTTGCTGCTGCTGTTGTTTCAAAGAAGGCTCCTCAGTGTGAAAGGAAGTGTGTGAATCCCTGCAGTAACATAGCAATGCCTTTTGGGGAGCATTGGCATATTCACTTACATGGTAACTGCTCTGCTGGAGTTGTTAAGAGTGTAAGATGCTTTTGTTGACCTTAGAGTGGTTCCTTTGGAAATGTTACTCTCTCAAAGGCAGCATGTAAGTTATCTGAATTGCTTTGGATTAGTGGGAGATGCTTCTGTAAGCACCGTAGCATCACCTCAGCTGTAATATCATGAAAGTCTTGAGCTTGTGCCCCCAGTATTTAAGCCATTTATGGAATTGTTTATGTGTGGAAATTCAGCTAATGACTTTTTTTTCATATTGTGGGGAAAATTCTGCCTTTTAAAATTACTCTATTACTTCTGACAAACTAGCATCTGCATGTCTGCTATTTTAATATTTACAATTTTCCTGTGCTATATTAAAATCAGTACACAGTATTAAAACGTTCCCTTTTTTGTGGTTCTCTTTTAGACACAGTGAACATTAATTTAAAGACAAATATCAGTATTTAGTATCTTACATTAAAGATAATGAAACAGTGTTTAGAATGTAGCAGAAATACTTTATATGTTCCAGAATCTAAATTACTTTTGCCCACAGCACAGTAAAAACTATCAGTGCATTTGCACAGGGTTGTGTAATATTTTAATCACTGCAGTTTTGTTTCCTTTCATGGGGGGTGGGGGGGAGGGGAGGGAAGAAAGCTTGAGGAGAAGAGTCAGGTCTAATTTTTATTCCAGAAATCAGTAAATTGGCATTAGAGCTCAGGAAAAAAATCTCTTGGTTTCCTCCCCTGTGTGATACAGCAAGTAGAGTGGATGTGGCTTAAGGAGCCAGCAGCAATATAAATTAGCACTCCTTCTTTCCTTTAAATCCTTTTTATTTTCTCAGTATTCTGGATATGAACGTAAAGGAAAATTATCTCCAGAAATATTTAACAGTGCAAAAATATGTTACAGTGATTCTGCAGTTGTTGGGACCTCCATTTATCTGGGCTGCCACAGGGGGGAAAACTGAGATGGGATACACAGGTGAGTGTCTGCTTCTTGTCAGGGTGCTGCAGTGAAGAAGGGTGAGGATTATCTGACTTCTCATTTCACAATCTTTATGAGACCAGGAAAATATTAGACAAAATACTTTTTCTCTTGTTAAGCACTTACTGTGAGTTCTACAGAAGGACATCTCTGGACAAGTGTGTTGCTGGGAACAGTTCCATTCTAAACAGTCAGCATATCTATCCTGCTGTTTTATTTACGGTTTTTATTAAGTTTAGCACATTCTTTATTTTTCATCTCTTTTGGTTAAATTTTAAAATGTTTTAGAAGATCAGCAGTCTGATTTACAGAAGCAACCTATAGTCATATTTTATATGTATTTCCTTCAGAATTATTTTGAAATACAATCAATTTTCCCTATGTGTCATAAAATGTAGATGTTTCTACCAGTTGGAATTGGTTTTTCATGAAAGTTTTGGATGTTCTGCTTAACGCTGAAAGTTGAATATCATTAGTGCAAAATAAGGCTAAGGGAAAACTTGTGAACTCTGATCATGGAAGATTAGAGTTAAGGCTGCTGGGTAAATGAGATCAAGTTAACTCTCATTTGGTTCCTTACACTGTCAGCCAGTTTGGTTTTAAATATAAAAAGAACTTGGAGCTTTTTTCATCCCTGCAGCAAAATGCTTTATAGCTGCCACGTCACAGAATGGTTTGTAAGTTAACGTAAGGAGGTGAGAGCATTGCACAGCAGCCTTGAAGATCGTCTTGTTCCACCCCTGCCATGGCAGGGACACTTTCCACTATCCCAGGTTGCTCCAAGCCCCATCCAACCTGGCCTTGGACACTTCAGGGATGAGGCAGCCAGTTTCTCTGGGCAACCTCTGCCAGGGCTTCTCCACCCTCACAGGCAAATAATTCTCTCCAAATCTCCTCTAAACCCACCCTCTGTCAATTTAAAGCCTTTCCTCCTTGTCCTATCACTCCATGCCCTTGCCAAAAGTCCCTCTCCATCTGTCTTGTAGCCTTTTTAGGCACTGGGAGGTGCTCTGAGGTCTCCCCTGAGCCTTCTTTTCTCCAGCCCAAACCTGTCTCCTTAGCTTCAGCTCTCTGAGCATCTTCGTGGCCTCCTCTGGACTTGCCCAAACTGTAATACCATAAGTGAAATAAAAAGAAGGGATCTAGCAAATGGGCACAGGATGGATACAGAAGTGACAAATACTGACAAATTATCTTTTTAGGGCCTAGTGAGGTTTAATCTAAATATTATTTCTTCTTGATTATGTGAAATCTAAGAATTTATTTTTCTTCTGTGGATGAGAAAGGTTGTTCATTCTTCCTTTCCAACCTTTTTTAATTTTTACCTATTTAATTAATTGTGTGTTAAATTACATGAGAAAGTATTATCTTACATTTTCAAATCTGTTAGTATTTCATTTCCTCTTGGGCTTGGGAGGAATATGAAGATCAGCATAAATCTGTATCATTCAGGGTTACAAATATTAGCATATCCTCATCTTACAAAAGGGGAGTATTAATAGTAGCAAGAAGTTTTCATCTAGAAAAAATGTAGTGACTGCTTCCCATGGCTGCAGTCTTCATAGTCTTCTAAAAGTGAAAGCTAAACTAAATTGATTAGCCTATTCTTAATTTCTGCAAGAGAAAATAGTTTAAGACTAAGAAGTTGTATATGAAATTGGAGTTCATTTTTTCAGAATAAAGCAGATTTGAATGTTGCTTGTTTCAACTTGCTTATATAAACAGGGCTTACAAAATGAAATTCAGCATTTTCTATATTAATTTTGTTTGTCTAATCATATCTAGCTCTATACCCTCGCTTTATACTTTGTAACATGAGCATGAGAGGAAATGTGTATAATTAGCTCTTCTAGAATATGGGTCCAGGAGCACTGAATAATTCCTGCAGGCTGCTTTGTTTCCCTAACAGATGTTTTTGAGTAATATTGTAATCACATTCACATATTCTGATGACTAATTATATTGTTTGGCTTTTTGTGGTTTTTTGTTTGTCTTAAATTTCTACCCCAGATGATCTGCAATGTAGATTTTATACCATGTTCCCAGGACTGACTTTCAGCTGAGCAGCACATGTCAGCTTCTGATCACGAGCTGCTGGCCAGGAGCTGTTCTGGCAGCGCAGAGGGGCAGCCCTTGGGGCATCACAAACCACGTGTTGTAAAGTAGCCATGTTCCTTTGCCCTGGGTGATCCAGAAAGGGAGCTGGGGATGGTCTTTGATTCCATGAAACCACAGATCCTAAAAGGTATCTATGTGGGAGGAAATAGCTGCAAGTGAGGATGGCTTAGGGCATCCGGTTAGGGTTGTTCAGCTCTATTGCTGGAAGCTTCGTTAAAAGATCAAGAAAGGAGGTAACAAAGGGACAAAAGTTAAGGGTATTTCTAGACTGTGTACTGTATTAATTATGGTTCATAGCACTCCTCCCTCCCGTTTAACTGAAAGTTTAATTTACATCTTTCAATGTAGCTTTTAAACTTTTTCCCTCTCTGCCTACAATTATTTTTGAGTAAATGTGTATTATGAACTATTACATACCTTTTATACATACCAAAGTCACAGTAAGTGTTGTTCAGACTTGTCTGCCCTTCTCATTGCTTTGTTCAATGTCAATGTCAAGTGGCACTTCAGGTTTGAGAATATCTTGTTTGATTAATTTTTCCCCAAACAGTGCTTTTGAGACAGCAAACTTATTGCCCAGTCATACTAAATTCTTTTAGAGCAAGTATTAATTACTGTGGCAGAAGTGGCAGGGCCATAGTGCCTGCTTGGAATTTATGTTTCCTGCATAATTTGGTATAAACATTCCTCCAGTTGCACAATCAGAAAGTATCTGATGTAATTTGGTTGAATTGAATCTTACTTGAATCAGCTTGAATTGTTGAGTAAGAGAGCTGCTTGTGAGCTGTGTACTGTCAGTGGGACCTGATGAGTGATGTAGGATTTACAGCTCAGCACTTGAGACTTCTCAGTTATTTTCTTTATGACAAAACAACAAGTGGATGCTTGCAGCTTTTGATTATTGTGCAAAGGTTTAGGTTGTGCTGCTGATCACAGATAGGGGTGGAAATTTTGCTGTAAAGCAATAAAGCTCCTGGTGAAGAGGAAATCTCGAAATTTATTTTTATGTACTTGTAAATTTTTGTTGAGGCCAAAAATTTTCCCAGAATATTATGTAGTTTCCTTTTATAAGGAAGATGATAGTGATATATATTTATAAGGAAGCATATGTGACTAGAAAAGAGACTTCACATTTTGTGCCTTTTTCGAAAATCCTCAGCCCTTCTCTCTCCCAGCTCAGTTGTTTCATTGGTTTCCACTGCTTTGGTAAAGGAAGGCCTTCCCTCCCATTTTGTGTGGGTTTGTGGGCAGCATGGGCTGTGAGCATTTGTGCAGGTGGGCACAGTGGCTGCAGGGGTCAGGGCTGCTGTGCCAAAGGCACCAGAGCCCAAATGTATTTCTTCCAGAGTGTCTGTAATTATTCACTGTTTAGAACTGCAGTTCTTCCTCTGTAACAAGGGGCACTGCCCAAATGCTTTTCTGTGATGTGCTCAATGTGTCTACAACTATCTTTTTTGTCTTTGCCTATGGGGAAAAACATAATTGAGTCATTCTTCCTGAAGCCTGTGTGGTTGTGTGTTCAGCCAGTGCAGTGTTCATTTCAACTATCCTATTGATGGTTGCATTGATTATTTTTATTTTAGCCCGTAATTCTGTCTCCAATCTATCTTTTTAATTTTTATAGTTCACTGCCTATTGAACAGCAAATTCAGCTATGTTTGGTTGTGTGCATATTTTTTTAGAGATATAATCTCCTGAATCCAGATTTCTCAGTAGCAGCTAATAGCCTACAGTACTTGAAAGCTCCTTTTTCTTTTTATAACCTATCTCTTTTTCAATACATTTTCTGATTACTGCACTACAGTTCGATTTTTATTGAATCATTTTAGAGTGTAATAATTCATTTCTGATCCCTAGTACCTCTTGTCCATGTCTGAAGTAGTCCACATTATTTCAGTCACTCATTTTTGTTGACATCTTTTCTCTAAAGGCAGTCTTCGGCAATTTCTCTCAAAATATCTTTCTGGCATCACCATTTTAGACTTGTGATATCCAATTTATTTTTAATACAAAATCAAATAGAAAGCATTTTCTGTACTTCACCAGCCAGCTCTAGTGGAATTTTTTGAGCTTTCTTCTAGCTGTTTTATACAGTGCTTGGTGGCTAATAATAGCAAAAACAATACTAGAGCTGTACATGCAATAAAATAAACACATTTATTTGCAATTGCTTTGCAACTCACGGTGCTTATTAATGTTAAATAAAGAGCCATAATAAGTAGGGTTTAAATCAACTGAGTTTTTGCATGAATCTGTATAGAATTATTTGTTCATTCATTGCTTCTACCTATTCTAATTCTATTCTAGAATTATCTACCTTTTGTTTGGGAAAAAGAAAACAAAAAAACAACACATGTCCTTTCAGGTTTGGCAGAAAGCTGTGTCAAATCCTGCAGTTTCAGTTGAGTTTCTCTTTTGGGCTCAGTAAGCGCTCTTGAGATACTGAATCGTGGCCACTCTTACAGCAAGGGAAATGGCAGTGAGTTGCCATTTTCAAATGGTTTCAGATTATTTTCTTCCAAAGCTTCAGATTTTTGAAGTTGTGGAAAAAAATAGCTCCTGTCCTTGGACTCATATGGGTGGATCCGGGCTCTGGACTGCTGGCAGGGCTCTGGTTGTAGGTTCCTGCTGGGGAAAGTTGCATTAGGAGTCAGAATGTGGAAAGAGACCCTAAGCCACCTGGGGAGCAGGAAGGACAGCCCACAAAGCAGAGATGTTTGACCATTGGCTTTGCCAGCTCAGATCATGCTTGGCTGATAATCTTTGACAGAAGTTTTCTGTGTCACAGAAAACCCACCCATAGTCTCCTGCTCCACTGTCCCTGTTGATGCCGCACTTTCAGTATGAAATGATGGAATTTGAAGTTTTATATGCCCATGGAAGAGAAATGAAAACAGCAATCGAGTACTCTTTGGAGTGTAGCTGTCTAGCTCAGGTGTACAACTTAGCAGCCAAAAAATACATGGACAAAGCCTTCCATCCTGCTGCACTCCCTCCTTCCTGCTGTAATGTTCTCTGGTTGCTTGCGTCTCTTAAAGACTTCTTTTGTCCTTTGAGGACACTGACATATTTTGGTGATTGTACTAATAAAGTCCTTGACTGGTAATATTCTGAAGCTTGAATCCTGAATATCTGTGTACTGATAAAGCTGAAAACCCAAGCTTAGTCAAGTGAAGAAGTGGAAACCTAAGGTGTCAAATTAATTTTAAAATACATGTTTAATTTTGCAAAGCAATTATTTCTAGAGAAGTAGAGGACTTTCTAATACTCCTGAGATAGGAGAAAGATCTTTTAAAGATGCGTGTCAGCCTGTTCTAGGATGCAAGTTTGGAGGTGGCTGCACTGCTCATTCTGGTAGGTGGCAAATGCACACGTGCTCTGTCTCGATACAGCTGCTTCTTTTAGCAGCTTAAACAGTTTGAGGCCTGGCAATATTTTTATACTTCATAAGTGTGAGTGGTTGTGCTGAAATCCATCACTTCACAAATTAAAAAGGTAAGCAGGTAAAAAGTGTGGAATTTGTTGGAAATTTGTTGTTGGCTTTTGGATTGATTTGTACGACTAATACATCAAAAATTCAGTTAATTTGAAAAGTGTTGCAAAATTCCTCAGATTAGAGAATTCCTTCTCAATCATGTATTGATCGATGCGCAAGTACAAGAAAACGAAATATCCTAAAAAGCAGCTGGCTGGACAGTCAAGCATTTCCTCCTTTTCATATGAATAATAATTGAATTTGGAGATCTTCAACTGGCTTCTGCCCAGCAGCTTGTGTTGGTAATTTCAAATGTGGGCCTTCCCTTGGATGCTTCCAATGAGTCACCAGAACAGAAAAAAGACAAGCAGGGACAATTCCCTACTACAAGTAGGTCTTTCTTATGGGCTCATTGTTCAGCTGGATTAATTCTAAAGATATTTTCTCTACATGTGTTTTAGAGGTCGTGATCTGAAAACAGATGACAAATATTTAAATCTTGGTTTGGGTTTTTTTCTTATTGGCCATTTCATTCCCTTAAGACTAGCAGAACAGGAAATAACCTTCCACTCATCTAACCTGGTTGATTTTAAATACCTACCAAATTTAGTGGCATTTCTTAACTCATCATCTTCGAATTAGTTTCTTGACTTTTCTCCTGAATGGAGCTTGTTCTGCAAACATGAGGGCACCCAGGGGATTAGTTAGAGATATGCTTCTGGCATGCTTCTGGGTCACCTCAGTTCTGTGATAAACTGGTAACTGTGACTGAAATGTACAATCATCCTAAAAGAAAATATCCAAGAAGTAGAAAACCTTGTTTTATTGAGCTGTTATTTCAGAGGCTGAAGCATGACAAACTTTAGTGAAAGCATAGAGAAAGCCATAGTTACCCCCATTCTGCTGGGTGGAATTCAAAGCATTTGGAAATACTGTGTTCACTACACCAGGCTGCCTCTTCTTTGCAGGATATCTAGTATTATTAGGAATGCTTTCCTATGTTCAGTATATGCAATGAAGTTTTATCAGTTAATGAAATAGTAGGAAAAATGCAAAAAATAAGCTTAATAAGAATAACACACTGTCATAGAGACAGGACATAAGCAAAGAGTTAACTACGTTAACCTTATTAGTTGGAAGTTTTCTGATCTCCCAAACAATGCTTCCAGGCAGTGATTTTTATTATTTGCATTAGAAGAAAGCTAACAGATTCTCATCAAAAACAAGACTAATCTTACTTTACATTATACAGATGCAGTTAAAAGATGAGCCAGTATTCTGAAGAGCCCAAATTATATAGATATATTTTTATATATATTGATTGTTTTATTTCTTATCTTCCACTGGTTCATTCTAAGCCTCATGTAATATACATAAACCTCTTCAATAAGGAATTTTGTTATTAACTGGGAAGAACTTCTTCATTATTCTTACCTGTTTTTCAGGTGCTATCAGGTCAGACTTTGCACAACTGTTTAGTTTCTGCAGAAGAAAGCTTTTATTGTGTCAAGGAGAATTGGTTTTTATATTTTTAATTTATTGGAACCTTTTTTTCCCACATGGTGTTTTGTAGCATAGAAGCAGTAGCAGTTGAAAGAGTGAGGTGGAACAGACCATTAAAAGGGGTACTTGCTGCCTTTATTGCTGTTGCATGTGTTTTGAAACACTGATTACCAAATATACTTAAATATAGTATTTTCAATTTTAAAATTATAAAAAATGTAGGTGTTTATTACATTATTAAAACTTAGCTGGTTGGGCTTTCAGTGCCTGAAATTTGGGGATGATAGCACGACACAGTGTCAGGGACATAAAAATCTTTATGAGAAATTGCCATGAGAGGTGACAGAAATGTGATTCTTATCTATTTAAGCTATAGACATTAAAACATCATCCCTGACACACAAGTCGATACTGAACATTTCAAAGATCCAGATGGATACACAGCAAATTGAATGAAATTCAGTGTGGGGGATAGTAACCAAATATAAAATATTTAATAGGAGCTACTTTGGAAGGCAGTAATGCTGAAAGGGACCTTAAGGGCCAGTAAATTAGATAAATGGAGCCAACAAGTCAAATGCTACTTTGGGCTGCATGTGTACATGTGTCTTGTCAAGGAACTATGAAATATAGCTGCTGTCACTAAGATTTCTCTGATGAGTCACTTCTGAGCATTTCAACACCAGGGATGTATAAAAATCAAAGAGTCTGAATAAGTGCAAAATGCAGTTACGTCTTCGGGACTTGTTGTTCAAGGAAAGATTTTTTTTTAAAGGCTGGAATCTGTAGAGAAAGTTTAAGTTGTTACTCAGATAATTGAAACAAGTCTGGGGTGCAGGGAGGGTGGAGCTCTGTAGGTCTCTAATCCCGGGTGATGCTGTCATCACCAGGAGCGCAGTGCAGAATATACAGCAGAACTGTCTGTGCTGGCAGGCACAGACCCAGCAGTGCTGGTTCAGGAGCTGTAACTGGCAGTCTGGGGAATTTAAATATGAAATCAGAGACAGTTCCTAAACGGTGTGGTCATTCAATATGGGAGTAATTCACCGAGGGACTGCAAGTCCTTAGTAACCCTCGTGCTATGAGGCTTAATGTGAGGGTCACTGGTTGAAACTTCTTCTGACTGTGAAAATCAGACAGGATGGGTGCATTGGCTCTTTCTTTGCTTCTGTAAACCTCTTATGTTTCTACTGACTGTTAAATTTTTTCAACTTGGCTGTTTTAGAGTAGTATGAAGCAATAAATGAAGTGGTAGAGGTTTTGTGGCTGCAACTGTTTAAAACCAGCCAACACATTTGAGTATATACTGTAGAGGATGTGACAAGCATGTGATTATTGATTCCTGTTCTTCATCAGTTTGTAGTCAAAGGAAATAGATCTTTCCATTTCTGACTCGTGTGTATTGTCTATAGATGTAACAGCTGCCCTAAATATTTGGTAACTGGCCCAAGCCCAAAAATTAACACTAAAAATTAATTTTGTCTAAGCTAATAAGGACAAAGGCCATTCAATTTCTTGTTTATGCAGAAAGCTTATTGAATCTGAAGATGATACATCTGGGAATAAGATGGTGGAATCCATTTGTAAAATGATAATGCCTGCACATCACTGAGAACTTGTGTAATAATCAGTTAGTCATTAAATAAAGGGGATTTTTGGTAAAATACAGGTCAAGATATTTATCTATGGTAACCCAAACAGACAAATGTTTATTAAAGATTTAAGCAAAGAAATTGAAGAAATCTACATCTAATCAAACTGTGCCAAGATTAAATGAGAATCTTCCCTTTACTATCCTACTGCATTGCTGCCCTCTCCTGACAAGGCATTAATCACAGCTTCTTTGTCTCCTGTATAGTTTGCACTTCAGATTCCAGGTGTAGCAGGGTCTGTTTCTTTTAAAGTTTTTCATCTGTTCCTGTGCATTGGCTTTTCTGCCTCAGTTGGAGTTGGTAGTCTTTTGATGGGTCCAGACAGATCTAATTTTTCAGTTCCTAGAGCTCTTGATTAAGGGTGGACACTGCTAATTAATCCACTTTGCATTTTGAGTGGCTGATCTGCAAAGTCTCTGTCAGTGCAGTGTGTCTCACCTGTAATTGTATTTCATCTCCTCTGTTAGAAGCAGGCTTTGCTGAGTACTACCTCTGGAAAATTTTGAACTGGTGGTGTATCTCTTGAGCATTGTCTGTTTGTCTTGCCAGAGACAATGGCGTGGAAATCGAAGTAAGACCTGGGGAACTACAGACTGGTCAGTTTCTCTTTGATGCTGGGCAAGATCAGGGAGCAAATCCTCCTGGAAAGTGTGCTAAGGCACATGGAAAATAAGGAGGTGATTGGTGATAGCCAACATTGCTTTACTATGGGCAAGTCATGCCTGACAAATTTGATGGCCTTTCTTGACAGGGTTACAGTATTGGTGGATAAGGGAGGAACAACTGACATCATCTACCTGGAACTGTGCAAAGCGTTTGACATTGTCCTCACAACATCCTTGTCTCTACACTGGAGAGCCATGGATTTGATAGACAGACCACTTGGGTAGATGGTTGGACTCAAAGAGTTGTGGTCAACATCTCAATGCCCAAGTGGAGGCCAGTGAGGAGTGAGTGAAAGTCCTCAGGTCAGAAATGGAACCAGTGCAGTTTAACATCCGTGTTGTGACGTGGGCACAAGTGGGATCCACACATGATCCCAAGTGGGATCAAGGGCACCCTCAGCAGGTTTGCCAGTGACACTGAGCTGTGGGGTGTGGGCCATGACAGAGGGAAGGAATGCCATCCAGAGGGACCTGGATAGGCTGGAGAGGTCAATCTGCACAAACCTCATAAAATTTGACAAGACCAAGTGCAAAGTCCTGACCTTGCTTTGAGGCAATCCTTAACTAAAAATTAATGTGAGGAGAATTCTTCTTGTCTAAACCTTACAGACTGTTTCTTTAGAATAGAACTAACAGTTATTTTCTTATCCATGGGCTGGAATTTGACCATTCTGAGACCATTGGAAAAAGTTAAATTGCTTTGGAACAAATGTAAATCAGGTGCTGTCATTGTTCATTGAGAGCCAGAGAAGTTTGACTTAAATTTGAATATAGAACAGTATATTAGCTTCACTGCAATAGATCAGTGGTTTTAAATACGTTTACCAAAGCATTTGGAGTGTGTAAAAGGCTGCCTTCCCTTTCATTATCTATTGCAGTTGTGTACTACTCTTCTTTTGTGACTGCTGCATCTAGTGAGGCAGAGGAATGTACCGAAGGCATTTTATTATCTCACACTGGAGCATTACACTTCATGAGTGCCCTATCAACATTAAGGTATAGGAAACAATGACCCTTGGCCTAGAATTTTTTTTAACAAGGTCCAGAACTCAAGTTATGTGTCAGTGTGGCTTTGTGTTAAAAGCACAGAGAGTGAATGTGACTGCAGTGAGCTCCAGCAGCGGTGTGTTCTGTGAGCTGGCAATTACAGGGCATCCGAGCAACTCAGTCCAGCTCAGCACTGAATGGTGGCATAGCCCAGTCACATTTTGTTTTGTTTAAAAAAGTGGCAGTACTTTTATTTGGCTTCTGACTGTTTCCTTTGGCGAAAACATTTGTTTGAACTGGGAGTTTTACCTGAGGAAGGGCTGCATTTTTTGACATTCGTTGAGCCAGTTGCCAGAATAGGAACAGAATATGATCTTGTGCTCTAGAAGTTCTAAAATTCAAGCACTTTGCTGGCATCATCAGACTTAGTTCTGCTGTCTCATTATGAATTAACCTGTAAGTGCTAATAATAGCTCATGGCAAAGGTACTCATTATGTATAAATACATGTGACTAAGTTAATTTAATTATTTCTATAATTTACATGCTGACTAATCCATACATTTTATGAATGAGAAGGTTTCAGCCCTGCTGTATAAACCCATTTATTTAGCAGCAGGATTTGCTTCATCATGTTGTTACAGCAAATACTGAAATCTCTACCTTTATTCTTCATACAGGCAAAGATCACAGAGAAGTGAGCAAGGGAATGAAATAGGAATGTGTGTATATTGTATATATTACTGTGCCATGAAATTAAACAAAACTTGTTCCCAAGCAAGTTGGAATAGTGATCTTCTGTATTGTGAATAGAAATGTGCCAAGGGAAAGAGGTCTGGAACAAAGGAAAGTCATGTTCCTATATTCTTCAGTTAGTATAAACATTCACTGGGAAATTAAAGGCTTTTAGCAAAAATAATTTACCAATGTGTTGCCATTTCTGTTAAACTTGAATCTTCACAGCCCTCTGATTGTCTCTATGTGCCTATGGGTGCAGTGTTTAATTTTTCATGTGAAACAGTGCTTCTTTTCTGTATTTATTCTCCTTCTCTTACAATAATTAGCATTAGTCTAAGAACATCACATCTAGTTATCAAAAATATTTCTAGTGTCACAATTAAGGGTCTGTATGCATATACATTGTGTTATATGCATTTTATGCCTGTGACCTGTCCCTCAGGTCATTTTCAGTCCACAGAATAGACTATGCCACCATGATGACAAACTATTTGATGTTTAAGTTCATTTTAATTGTTCAGTGTATAAACTTTAACCTTATATATTACCACTATTCAAACCTTGTTCTTACAGTAATATTGAATTCCTATTGGCAATTCTGTGAATCTCATCACTATGATATTCAAATAATTCATATATGTTTATGTATTTCTCTCGGAAAGAATGGGGAGGTATTTACTTCCATTTTATGGGTAGGGATTCACATAGATAAATGAAGCAAAAAATACCTGCTAAACTTGGGCATCTGGTTTGAACTGCTCAGCATCTATTTTTTTTTTTAGAATACTCCAAATATTAACTTCAAATATTAGTACAATATATGACTAAGAATGGCTCTTATTGATTTAAGTCACAACTCTGTAGATTTATAGAAAAAGCAAAGAAGTGGAATTATCATCTAGCATCAGTTGGTTTTGAGCAGTTTCTAACATCTAGGTTTAAATATTACCATTTATGCTACTTGAGCTGGCAAAGTTTGATAGCAGTAGGAAGCTGTCACCTTCTCTTTGAAACCAGCAGTGAAAGGAAAAGAAATCCATATGTTGATGTTGGGTTTCACAAATGTTAACTGACAGCTTTTTTTTTTTCCTCTCCACTTCATTCCTTGAAGTTGAGCTCTTTCCCTGGTCTTGTCCCAGGCACTTTCTTTCCAAGTCAGAGCTTTTCTCTTACTTAATTTCTTCCTTATGGATTTTGCATTCAGATTCTCATCATCACAGCAGTCTTCAGGAGATCTGATCTCACTGTTCCTGCCCAAATTGTTCTTGTGTGTTCCCCCTTTCTCTCCTTTTCCATTTATTCTGTTTCAATGAGTCCCCCTCACTTCTTATTTCTCTTTATCTGGTTTCTGTCCAGATGGTTTCATCATATCTTCTCTCTTCTGTAGTAGTTTCAATTGGCTGGCTGTATTCTCTGTCACGCTTAAGTGCCTTTAAGCAGAGGTCTTTGGGAGTGCAGAAGGAGGAGACTTCTGGCAGGCTCGTTCCCTAGTGCTGTCCTTGCTGGATGAGTACAGGGAGCAGCGAGAGCAGAGACCTGAGCACTGTAGCCCTGGGCTGAAGTCTCCTCAGCCTCTCCACAATGTGGTGAGAGCATTTTCTGGTTGCCCAGAGGCCTCTGAGGACTTGTGTGCATTCAGTTTGGGTGCAAGATTGACATAAAGGCTAATTCTACCACAATTTGCAAATCTCCTGTTCCAGCAACAGCTGGGGGCCCTGGAGCATTTCAGAGGAACAGTCTGCAGTGACATATGTAAAACACATCATCCCTAACATCATCCTCAGCAATGTCCAGGTGAATCTGAATAACCCTCCTGCTTCCCTGAACACCCTGAGGTAGGGACCTGGTAGGAAAGGTTCATTCCAAATGGTTAAAATTTCAGAAAAAATAACCAAATGTCATATTGCAGTAAGGAATGTGTTAAGAAGATTAGACAAATATGTTAAGTGATAAACCAGCTTCCTACAACTTTCCCCTGAAGATAATGTTTTCAAAACTACTCCACTTTTTGAAGTTCTATAACATTAAGCTAGTGATCTGCTCCCTACCTTTGTTCTCCATAACATTCAGAGCTTGTTGTAGTCTTGCTTTGTAAATCCATACACTGGTTAATGTAATTTCTACACACAGTACATAATAGTTGATTGACAGCATTAAAAATATATGTATGCACACATTTAGATCTCAGCTCAGTGAAAGATGTGATGTGTGGCCTGAGGCTTTTTTAATTTACAGGTAATGTGATGGTTGTTTCCTAATTTTCAGCTGTATGGTGATTATCATACTATAATTTCAGTTTAAAAAATAGTCAGTGAACAGTCATATTGCAGTGTTTTACATAAGTGTTTCATTCTTGCAATATTCCAGTAGCCTAAACACATTCACCAAGAAGTCAGCGTGATTGTATACTGAATAATTCACCTGTTCTGCTGGAGAGTTGGGACAAATCCTGCCCAGTATTGCCTGGTTTCTGCATGCAACATTATCCAGAGTTTTCTGAAGAGTTCTGTTTTATTAATGGGTGTGGGTGACACACATAATCTAAACAGGGAGTATGAATCGTTTGTTTGCATTGCTCTCATTTGTTCTGATACTCATTTGATGGTTTGAGAAGTGCAGTATTCCAGGGAACCTGTTCTAACAGTTGGGGGGAAGCAGAAAAAAGTCCATTCCTGTTGGAATCAACTTTATTTAGGAGCACTAACAAGAGTGGTATCCTATAAAAGAATGCAAAAGCCTGATTTTTAATTTCTATTGCTAAGATGTCTGGATTTATCTGTAGCTCTGTTGCAGCATGTCTCACTCTAGTTCCTTTCTGAAACTGAGATTGAGCACATGAAACATTTTTCCATGCAGCATGGAAATAATAATAACATATGCATGCATCATGCATAAGTTGCAAGAAATTCTGTGTTCCTAACCTATGCTTATCTACACTGATGTCCTTGAAAAATATGCATTTCATGAACAAAAATGTAATTATTCCCAAGAGTACAAGTATTTGTTTATGCTGCTGGTTGTGCTTCCTATAGAAAGCACTATTTTTGCTAATAATTACTTTAAAGTTAATATTTCCTTTTACTTTGAATTATTTATGAAATTCAGCATGTGCTGCCACTTAATGACCAGACAAATGGAGAAAACATCCTTGATCTTCAGTTTTATTGGTTGAGTTATGCTCTTATAAAGTGGAAATCCCACATTCTCTGTGTTTTGTGGTTTCTAAAAGCTACAAACTTGATACTGAAAGGAACAAGATTTTGCCTCTGCAGATTTTAGTGTACTTCTAAAGGCTTAGCTGGGTTCACCTCAGCTGTTCTACAGTGCCTTGGCACACAGCTGTGGTCCAAGTGGGATAAGAGACCCACTGCCACATTTCCTCCAAAAAGCAAGACTGTAGAGGAATTTGTCCTCCTGTTTGTTATTTCTCTTCTTCATCTCCATGCTATGAGAAAAGAAATATCTCCTCTCTGTATTTCTATCTAGGGCCTTCTATCATCCCTGAATCTATTCACTTCCTCTGCCACACTTTAGGTTAAGAAAGATTCTCCTATTTCACACCTACATTTTGTCCGTCTGTGGTTTTAAACTGTTTCCTGACACTTTTCCTCAAGAGGAATGTAGTTTCTGAACATAGATCTAAGTGTGGGCTCTTGACATCTTTGTATTCCTCTAGAAAATGAAACTCAAACTTAGCAGATGTAGTGCTTTCCTTCCATCCTTCACAGCTCTCTGAGCTAACAGGTTTGTGGTGGCCCTTCAATCCTTTCAGTTTATACTTTGTTCCTCTGTTTTTCAGGCTGCTGAAATACTTTATAAGAGATGTATTGCAAGAAGTGTTCAATATGCTGTTTCTCTAGAGGGTCTCCTCCTCAGGCGTCTTCAGATCACTTTGAAGCCTTCCTAGGGGTCACACAAGATATATTAATAATGCCAGAGAAGAGCAGATGAGGCTACCAGCAAGCCTGTCTGTACCACCATTACTAGTTTCAGGAGTTTGTGCCAGTAAAACTAACAGAGGAAAAAAAATCCATAAATAGAAGCAGAATTTCTGTAGCCTTCCTCTACTTGAAGATTTTTCCTATGGCATTAAAGTAAAAGAAATTCAGTATTCTAGTCCTGTCATAGAGGCAGTTTTGTAATCTGTTATGATCCACTGGGGTTGGAAATTCTTGTTTTTTTAACACTGGCAGGGGACAATGATTGACTGCTTGGTTTGGAGGGCAGACCTGGTTTCCAGGTTAAGAGGGAAGAAGATATTGGACTTGAAAAAATCTGATGATCTTCACTAAGAAGCATATGTTTAGTTTATAAACCACATCCAAGTATTTTAAATTAGTAAAAGTTAATCATTGAAAAACCTTATTTATTAGAAGCAAAACTGTTCAGCTCAGGGATATTAACATCCTTATATTGGCTTTTTATTAAGGAGTATGAAATTCTTTTTTCACTTGGATACTAATTTTAAATACTACTACTCTGGTTGTGTGTATAAAACAGAGAAATCTTTAGATCTTCAGAAAATAAGATCCTGTTAGTAAATTGTTATTTCAAAAATTGTGGCAATGTCCCTCTGAATGCTTTTAAATAATCCAGGAATTGTTCAGTTCTGAATCATAGGGCTTGAAAGCATTGACACAGAAGTGGAGGAATGGCCTCAACTCTGCCTTGCGTGGCTGTGGTTAACCCCAAGCAGCTCAGTTGTGTGTAGGTGCCTCAGATCAGAAATACACTTTCCACTGGTGTGATGCAGAGGCTTCATGCAGCAGGGACTGTGGTGATGTGTCGTGAGAAGGTGACAGAGGAAACAGGGACAGAAGGACAATGTACAACGAAATAAAGGTGCACATTAAAGCTGAGAGAGAGGGATGGGGATTACCCAGAAACAAATTTTGGTGGAAAGAAGAAGGAGGGGGGAAATAGAGGGGGTCTTTAAAAAATTAATAAATAAAAAACGTGTACCCGCAGTCTCTATAATTGTGGAAAGAGGTTGCCAAGAGAAACTCATGTGAAGAGCATGTAGCTGGTGGAAGCCCAGCTTAAAAAAAAAAATAATGAGGTGCTGAAGATGTTGTAGGAAACAACATACTCTCATGCTGTGCACTTTGAATCCTAGATAAGCTATTGAAGTGATTTATTCTTTTTCCATGGATGAAACATGTAGGAAATGTTTTTATTCCATCCAGCAGTGAATGCAGTGCCATCAAACAACCTCCTTAAGCAGCAGTTTCCCCGAGCTGACACCTGTCTCAGTATCCATGAGAGTACTTAAAAATGCTGCCAGAAAGAGAGAAATATATTACTAACATGGTTCTCACAGAGCATTTTTCAAGTGGATGACTGGTCAGGACATAAGAATGTCTTTCTGCATTAGAAAGTGCGTTACCTTCATTTTGCTTTAGCACAATTCTACAGTGAAATAGTTAATAAGGGATCTTGGCATTTAAGTGCTCATAATCAGCTATCCAGGTTTCCTGTCAGAAGCTACCAAAGGCAGTGAGGGTGCTCTGGTTGTCAGAGTCCACCCTGAGTCCACCACAGGCCAGCCCTAAACAGAGCATGGACGGCATCAGCTGGACACACCCTGAGGCACCTTTCATGATGTGTCCAGAGTTTATTCTTTCTTTAAGAAATTTGGCAGAAAATAGAGCCTGTTTCAGACTCAAAGTACAATGTATTGTATTTGTGGAAGGTAGAAATGATAGCTGAATCATAACATTATGAATTTCATGTGTTCTCTTGTTTCATAGATTGTAGGAGCTTTTTTTTTTTCCTTTCCTGGCTGTTTGCCCAGAATGACAAAAATACATAGTGAGATGATTAAATAAAAAGAAGTCTTCTTGTTTTAAAATACTTTCTTTCTGAAACCATTTCTACACAAGAGTCCCTGCCTTCCCAGCTCACACTCAAAGCTGGGGTTGACTTCAGTGACTGTACTGCTAGGAGGAAACTCTTACAGGATGGCTCCTCCTACTTCCTTACATGTTTGCATTGGGAATGGGACAGTAGAGACAGCAAAAAAGAATGTACAACTGCCCTTAGTAGTTCTTCATGGTTCTGATTCAGGCAGCCTGTATTACACGGTCCGTAGCTCAATTAACTTAAACTTCTTGCTTTTTTTTTTTTTTTTTGTAAACTCAATCTGAAGTTGAAAACCTAAATGCATAGGTATGTGCCAGATGACTTCTATGTTTTTGCTCCAATTTTATTTTTTAAATTCCATTTTGAGTGCTGTGGGCATGATTAGAAGCCAGTTCCTATGTGTTGGCAAATTTTGGACTGAAAGCCCTGCAGGGGTGGGAAGGGCACTGTTCCTTATGTTACCCTGAAGCTGTTCTTTCATCCCTCTTAAAATGCACTCATACCATAGATCACCCTGTCTGCCCCCAACCTGCCATTTCTGTGATGGCCTGGTGACCCTACCTCTGCTCAAGATCAGAACTGACCTAACAAAAATAGCTGTTTTTCTCTGTTAATTCTCAGTGTAGAACCTTGAACTAGTTCACAATGCAGTTGTACAGGGGGGGGCAAGCCAGGTGAAGTAACCAGAGGAGGTCGAGCGGAATTGTGGATTCTCCAACTTTTCTCTCTCACGTTAAATTAATTTAAAACATCCAGCATGTCTGCAGATTTATTAATTGACATGTGATCAGTGAAGACCTGTTGAAGGATAATGAAAAGTTGGCAGGGAATTAAAAAAAAAAAAAAAACCAGCTGTAGCAAATGCACTTGTAAAATCACATTTGGGAAGCCCAGTAGATTTTGTTTCCAACAAGTTTTGTCTTCCATTTAATTGTTTTGATTAATATCTCAATATATTTGTATCCTAGCACAGCTAATGAAATTATAAGGTCTTGCATCACAGGAAAGGCTGACTCTCAATAGATTTTCCAAGTATAAAAGGCTGCAAGCTCAATTTTGCAACATTAGTCTTTCCTTCACTTTTCCCGTGTTGATGGTTTTCTGTTCATGGTAAGACTCACCCTGGTGAGTCAGGGTGGGTCTGAAACTCATGCAGCACCTTCTGGCTTGACCATGTTCATTGCTTTATAACTTCTTTTTACCCTAAAAAAAAAAGGTTCTTCACACAGCTGTGTTATCATTTCTCAGATCAGCTTTCCAGGATTCCATTTGGGTTTTGAGAGGTGTAGGGGCAAGATCTAGCCTAATATGCTCAGGCTCTTCATGTAAGTTGTGCCTTGCCCATTAGTTCAAACTTGTTTGTTGTGTCTATTTTCATGTAAGTTTAGTTTTCATGACTGGAACAGAAAAGAGATCTACTTACTTTTATTTGTGTTTTATGCTCAGTTGTTACTTTCATTGATGCTCTTACTTTCTCCTCCCCCACATTTCCATTATGGCTGAAGGCTTGGAAATGGCTGGTGGAGGTTGACTGCTTAGTACCAGTTTCCCCAATAGCGCTGAGATTGTTTCTATACGCTCAGGAAGGTGGGAACTGCCTCTGTGACTTTTCACTGCCATGAGAGATCCTCAAGCTCAGCTATCATAAGGTCATAATTCTGGCAAAATTGTTTTAAAAGATCAGTTGAGAAAAAAATCCTCTTTTCTCTGAGAATACATATAAATATCCTGTGATTTTGTTCTCAGTTAAACTGATGATAAAAGAATGGCATATTCTGCTCAGTGAGTTGATCCGTGACCAGTTGCTTTGATGATATATTTGTAAAATACCCATATTCCTTTGCAAACATATTTCTGATTTCAGTGGGTGAGAGGCCTCGGTGATCTTGTCGAGGGTGCGCTTGGGAATTCAACCCTACAGCTGGTTTTTGTATCTTTTTCTACTTTGTTTTCCTTCCAAGAGTCACCAAATGCTGCAGCTGGTGCCTGCCTGAGAAAGGTCTCTCCCCCCTGCTGATGGTGATGCCATTGGATCTCAGTACTTAGGCACAGTCAGCAGAGCTGGAGCTTTAAAAATTGACTTTTGCATCATTTTCTTCTGTGTGTTTGTGCATGCTGATCTTTTTAATCCACAACAATAGACAATACAGGAATATCTTTCCCACTGGGCTTTGCAGTTCTGTTCCTGGGTTGTGAAATCTCATTTTCTTCTGCAGCATCTAATTCAAAGATGTGATAGAGCTGGCTCCTGACAACTTCTTAGATTAGTATTTTTCCTAATAGTTCTACTAACTAAAAATATATCTAACAGTCTGTCAAGGCACGTAAGAGATGTTCTTCATACCCTTTGAGTACAACAGAAAATCTGAGTGCAGAAGACATCTATTTATCTCTCCATCTGTGTTCATAAATGTGTGGGGGTTTTTTTGGTTTGTTTGTTTTTTTTTTTTTCCCATGCAAATTAGTACATTTGGGAGGAGCAGCTTCACCTTCCAGTTTACATTTAATAGTAACAATCAGCAGAAAATTTGATTCTTAGAAAAGACAGTCTTGAAATCAACTTCCTAGGGCAGTATTTCTGGGATTGGTGTGATCTCCCCAGCCACACCCTTCTCCCAAAATTCCTGTTTGCTGTCGTGTTTCTGTTATAATCTATTCAATTATCCAGAGTTGCTTTATTTAATTTCCTCATGCCTGTTTTGTTTTGGGGTTTGGGGAAGAGGATGGAGAGGGGAGTGTCTGAAGTGTTTCCTCTGTGGTCCCTGGAGCACGTGTGGGAGTGAGTAGAGCTGAGACAAGTTCTCCAGATGTGCTTGGAGCACTGCCAGCTCTTCCCTTACCTCCACAGAACATGACAGCTCTCAAATGCAAATCTTTCTTCAGTAGAAATATGAAACCCTCTCTGATCCGTGTGTGTCTTGTACAGTACATAGGTGCCTCAGAAATACTGGGCTATGGCAAAGCAAATCATATTAATAACAAGAAAGTTACCTCAAACCTTATTAATAAACATAATTGGGAAAAAAAAGCATATTAAATTCAGAAGTCAGGTTGGAATGTCAGACAAGGATTTCTCATGATATTTACTGATGCAAGCTTTATTTCCTGAATCTCTGAAGTCAAAGAAAGAGTAATTAACGGTACAACTGCAAAAACATCAATGACTAACATATCACAAGAGGAAAATTAGGGCACTTCAAAATGGAAAAATCTTACCCATGCAGTGTGACTTAGATGACAATATAATAGGTGTATTGGTTGTTTACTGGTTGACAGCCCTTATTTCTAAAGGCTAACCTAATTTATTAAAGATTTGCATTCAAAAGAAGTGGTGGGTTTCAGGACAACAACAAGCAGAGTTAAATCACTTTGGTGTTATTAATTGAATATAGTTTTCATCAAAATCTGGACTTCTAGAATCACAACCCTCCAAAAAGCAGGAGCAAGAACCTGTGTATTTGGGATTTTTTATTTTTAATATTACAAGATACGCATTTATCTATTATCTCTTCCTGTGTATGATCTTTGTCCTTATTCCATCAGTTCTTGCAGAGTTGAGGACACATATTTGATGTTTTCAGCTGAGTTGTATTATCTTTATGATATTAGAAGATTCTCATGTAAAGAAGGCAAAGACCATTGCTTTCTTTTCCAAATATAAATCTACTTTAATTAAAGTGAATGAGAAAAATTGCCATCAGATTTAAAGGAACTGACTTCCTCTGTTAAGTATCACTTGGGAAAATAAGTAGAGGTTCTTTAGGGTATAAAACTGCCAGCAAGTTCTGTTGTTGATGGAGAGGAGGGAGATGAAGAGAATTTTTAATAAAGCATTTTCTTCTCAGTGAAGGAAAACTGATAGCTTCATTGGTTCAAAAGTTGGTTCCGTATTGAAATTGTAGTTTTCTGATTGTCGAATTTAAGTCAGTGTAAAGACCATTGCAAGCTCTGGTTTCCTTTGGGAAAGAACCTACATCAGCACTTGTAGCTGCTGATCTATGTTACAAATCAATATTTTAGTAACCATAAGTACAATACAGTTTTAGCTTTCACCAAAAGAATTCTTCAAGATGAGTTAGTTGTGATTTTTAAAATACAAGTAAATACAAGCCATAATTTAAATTGACAAAAAGTGAGAAATTAAGTTCAAATACTAAATCTTTACCTAATTGTCCCTATAAATGAATTTTCCCCTAAAAAATCTGGTATTGTCAGATGTGAGTTACAAAAGTCATTTGTTACAGAATGTCAGCCTTAACTGTAATGTACGTTTTGTCATTCTGTTTCACACTCTTGAGTGCTTAAATCACTGTTTATTTTCAGATTTATCTTTCTCTATTGATTTTTCCCAACCATTACTATCTTTTTCTGTGTCAATTAGACTGTATATAAAGTATAGCCTCTCATATCACATTAAGTCTTTTCTCCCCAAACCTAAAATATAATGGGAACATCACACCTTTAGGAATGCCTCTTACATTCTGCTGTAGACTTAAATTTTTCTTCCTGAACTCTCATAAAGTTGGGTTTTTTCCTTGGTGGATGGATGGGGCTCTGGCTTTCATAAAGACTGCATTTCATAGCTTCTGCTGGTGTTTCTAAATACTGTTACTAAAAAGCCAAGCAGGTTTAAAAGCTAGGTTTGTTAACAGTTTAATTATTGCATGCATAACATGGTGTTTACATGTGTTTATTATGTACACTTACTTGTACAAAGTTTGATACCATACTTGGGCTAAGAAATGAGATTTAGGGATGAGTCTCTTCTGCTTCTCACAACATGATAAGGGATTTGTATTGTTCACTGTCATCTAGTGTTTCTATACCTCTTTTCTATCCAGATGTTCTAGAACTCACTTTATGTGTCTGTGTGGGCATATCAGGTTCATTATTTTGGTCATTTCTGCAAATATTCAGTAGGGGGACAAATGGCACAAGAGATAACTGGAGGAAAAGGTAGTATGCAGAGAGATTCTTTTTTTCTGAAATATGTCTCTATGTACATGAACATTCAGTGTTTTATTGTGTTCAACAGCAATGGTGTTGAAGTAACTTTCCTATCATTAAATTATGGGGAAAATTACTGCTGTAAAGATTGTCATGGTTCAGTGGAAAGCTTTGATTGGCATGAGCTGGGGTGGGTTTGTTACTTGGGAAAGAGAGCTGGTTTCAACATCAGTTTACACCACAGGAGGAATTACAGAGGGCTGCAAGGGCCAGTGGAGCTGTTGGGGGCTGTGTGCACAGAAGAGGTCTTGGCCCATCCTGCTGTACCCCAGGTGTTTGCTGAGACACCATTCTTCTGAGAGCATAATTCCTCTGTCACTTCACTGGAGAGAGATGCAGCTCCACAATTTGACTGAACTCATAAGTGTCCTTGGGAAAACCATGCATAAGGAATTCAGTGACCTTTTTCTACTTAATAGGCTAAATTTGTATAAGCTGCTTTTGACTTCAGGGAAACAGGTTTTACAAAATTTTCTTTTATTCCATTTTGTACAATATTAAAAAGAAATTAAGTTTTATTGTTCTGAATATGTTTTGATTAAATGAGCAGGGTTTCATTATATGCAAACTTATTTTCTGACATATAAATGATCTCTGCATGTCAGTAATAGAAGTTTGGCGTGATTTGTTCTTAGCAAACAGTGTATTCAATGGATTCAGCTTTTCTGCATAATTTTTCTGAGAATATCAAATAGGACAACAGTAATTTGATCTGTAATAATGTTTAGGAATTTTCCAATTAGTACATTAAAAGAAACCCAGTAGTTGAAGCAATGTTTTCTTAAACAATGTTAAATTAGCAACATACAGCTAATTATGTTGTGCTTCTGTTCAAGAGGATATTACTGAGTTTCTGAAACAAAGCAGAACTAAAAATTAAGTCTCAAATAAATATTTCCTGAACATACTTGCTACTAAAAAAACCCCAGAATTACTAGGAAATCTGAATGGATAGCTGGAAGAGTCAGAGTTCACTAGATCATATCTCGAGATTATATTTTGTATGATCTACAGAAGCTCGACAGAACCCTTCAGGCTGTGCTGTAGTGCAGTGTTACATGGAAAAAGTTTGTGTACACTGGACTTGGGTAAGGCACGCATCAGTGCTTAGGTATCTGGCTTTCTTTGTTTTCAGGCTGCAAGATGCTGAAGACTGAAAGTTCTGGAATGAATTCTAGAGGTGTGCTGGTTAGCAACAATAATTGAGTGGTTTTAGGAGAATCAGTACGTACTGTACTTTTTGCTGAAAAAGCAAAATTTTAAAATAAAGCAAGTGAATTAGCTGGGGATGTTTTTAAGAGCAGTTGTACTGGAAATGGCTTAGCGATTAAACAAAAGTAAGAGGTAATGTGGTTTTCAGTTGGTTCAGGGCAACTCTTTAGGAAGGACACTCTTTGGTTACAAACTGGGTTGGCATTTTGAGCTTCACTATCACTGGTTTATTCTGACAGATAAAGTTTTTGTGGGCATTTACCGTTGTCAGTGCAGCACTATATGAACTTTTATTAGAAGATTCTAATAATACAGCAGGTTACCCATCCAGCTAGAACAGCTAGCAATTTTTTTTTATCCTGTTCAGGAGGTAACTGAGTCTTTCCCCTTAGTTTGTTGGGGGTTTTTGGCTGGTTTTGGCTTTTTTTTGTGGGGGAGTGTCACTTTCCTCTTCTAAGTCAAGAGACAAGTTCTTTAATCAAGCTTTGCTTCTTATTTTTATTTTTCTCCTGTATCTGTGTGTTATGGGCTTATTTTCAGTCTAATTCATTAATAATTCAAAATGAATGTTCAGTAGCTTTGTACATGTTTAATTTTTGTGACTAAATTAGATTGCTTTCACACTGTCCTAATTATTGGTGCCTTATATTTGGCAAGCCCAGCTTTGTAAGACTGTATTTTAATTCCTTGTCAATGAGGTGAGAGGAAAACATTGTTAGCCTCCTTCTATCCAGCTGAGGCCAGGTGTTGTGCATTAACATGTAAGTAATGCAATTAGGGCCAATTATGATTTAAAAAGAAACATTAAAATCTGCAGGAACACAGTTTGTCACCCATGCTTTTTTGTGGTTTCCTGCTTTGGCTTCATTTTTTAGGCATCTGTTCTCACTTTCAGTCTTGATTACAGTAGGGCTTCAAGCTGACATTTGCATCCACAGGTTAGATGTGTGAAGAGAAGAGACTCTGGATGATAATGCAGAAAGAACCTGGGTCAGATTGCACTTAATCACTTAATTCTCTATTTTATTATACATCTAAAGGACATAAAGTCTACTGCAAACTGCACAGATCCCAGGGAAACTGGGATGCTCTCAGCTGCTGTGTGAACATAAATGTACCAGGCAATAGTGGTAGCTGTGGGGATAGTTTTTTAGAATGGTAAATCTGATCAGCCAGTTAGAGACTTCAAAATGAAACTTTACTAGATTTATTCAGTAATGGCACACTTCTTGCTGGGATGTCTTGTCAGTGTGCAAAACCTAATGTTTACACCCTCCTTTACCTTGTAAATTCTGATAGTGGGTACTAGTTACATGTTTTCCTGTGACACCTGAGCATCAGTCATAGTTTCTGTCTTTCTGGTTATATTGCCCACATGTGTTAATTAAATGCTTGTATTTGGTGTTTGGCTCCACCTGGTTACGTGCTACTTTTGCATGCTTCCATTTGAGCTCAAGGCAAGCTAATATTAATTATTTCCTAGTTAGTGGGTTTAAAATTTATGTCAGGTACTCTACTTGGACTACATTTCCACAGAAGCCTGTCCTTCCTTGTGCAGTGATCTGTGAGTCCCTCATAGATCTGAGTTCTCTGATAGTCCCCTTCCATTGCCAGAGAGCTCTGCCCCACCCAGTGATACTTGGGACTGAGCATATCATGTCTCACTTTTCACTCAGACATGAAATCTTGCTGTTTCTTCAGGTGCATGCTGTTGAAAACATATTTAGGTATCTGAAAAAAAAAGTAAATTGGTTCTTCATCTGTCTCTGTCTATGAGACAAACGACGGTGAATTCTAAATAAAACAGAATAAGGTATTTGTAGTGATATTTGCATTTATACATGATTTTGGCAGGAATGTAATGACAAGTAAGATGTGAATCTTTTGTACTAGCTGTTTTCTCACTTTTTCAACATACCTAGAAATTAAGACTACTTCTTCTGTCTTGCCAGATCTCTTAATAAACTGATGGGAAGGCATAGTTGTCTGACTGCCTTCTTAGGTTCTTCTGTTCTTAATGTAATTCAAGCTCAGTGCATTTCTGACCAGTTCTTTCATCTCATGATGATTCTGAGATGCATAGGCTCAAGAAAATCCCAAGTGCTGGAAGATGAGTACCTTTCTGTTTGTGTAAATTGACACATTGACTTTAAAGGAAAGCTAAGTACATTTAATATTGACATCAGTCTTATATCAGCTTCATTGTGTGATCCCTCACAGAATAGTAATGCAAAAAAGTAGTTGAACAGTACAGTTTGTTTTGTATTAATATTTAATCTGATACCAGAAGCACTTAAAGGAGCTGGGGATATGAGTCTTGTATTAGAAATGGCTTCTTTGTTGCACTGAGTAGTTGCTACCCAAGTAAATAAAACCAAGAAGTTTGTTCAAGTATCATTAGGTTTTAAAAATTGTTCTGCTGGGAAAGCTTTTGTTTCAGTTTCTGGTTTTAAGGGTTGTTTCTTCCAAGTCAATCAAAAAGCAACTTCCTTGATGTTAAACACAAAGGTACAAATTAAGGCTAATAAACTGATATTGAATGAGTCAGAGAAATACTGATAGATGTGAATGCCTCTGAGAGCATTCTGCAGTTCTGAGCTGTGGAGGAACTGGACAGCTTTCTAAAGAAAATAATCAAATCAATGAAACATTAATTATTAATGTTCTGTGATGCTGGAAAATTGGAAGAGCTGAAAGAAAATCAGTGGTGCTGCTCCAATCCCAGAGAATAAGCACACTCCAGGTTTTGCAAGCCAAACTTTCCCCAGCTTTGCCGGCTTCCCTGGGGGGTGTGTTGGGAGGTAGTGCTGGCAGGGTGATGTGAGGATTTCAGCTTTTGTTTCAAGTAAAAGAGTGTTCTCCAGTCATGGGTAGCATGAAATGATTCCCATTGGGCATAAAGGCCCCCACAGGGGTATGGATAAAAGGGCTTAAGAAAATCTCATAATTTAGAGCTGTACCTTGTTTTTTGGAGCTTTAGTCACTATTTTTGTACAGTTCAGGCATAAGTACTGTTTGCATCCCTATATGGTGTTCAGTGCCTCATTAATTTGATCATTGGAATGTTGGATTTGACCACTGGAATGTTTGGATTTGACCATGCAGTTTGGCAGCAGCTCAGGTGCTGTGGTACAGTGGTGGGCTGCCTGCTTTTGCCATGCACTGCTATTGCCAGTAGCTATTGTTTCTGCACAAATCAGTTGCTCATTGATTAATTGACTTTGCAGGGGTAGGAAAAGTAGGCACTAACGCTTGCAGCAATCACTTCAGTGCTGTTCTCCCCTCCCAAATTATACCTGGGGCATTGGTAACTGAAAAGTGTCGTGTATATTGGAATAGTTCCTTCATTGCCCATTAGGGATTACTGCAAGTTGTCCATCACCTTAATGTGTCAGCAAAACACATTTTTTCCTTCCCGCATCACAACCACATCACCTTAAGGTCTTTCAAATCTCTTTTCCTAAAGTTTCAAACTTGCTAGAATATTTTGAACTCAGAACTTCCACTCTGAAAAAGACCATGTGCTCATTCATGAGTGAATTCCTCACAGGTTTCCTTGGCATTCTGATACCTGAATTCTTAGGTGCTCATGATCATTCTATACAGGACAGTACTTTGGCCATTAGCAGGTAAGTCAGGTCCTGCTGCTGATTGCAGGCCAGACAATTTGGATATGCTCTTCTAGAGTAACAATATTGAAATCAGTGAAGTAATTCCTTTGGATTCCATCTGAGAATCTGTTTTTTCTCTCCAGTTCTTCCACAGACAGATGGTCTTTCATACAGCTGGAGCAGCATTTCATACTGCTATCTTAGATCTCTTGAATTTTAAGGAGGTAGTTTTTATGTTTTCAATTGTCTTTTAATAAGTTTCATTGCATTGCACAGCACAGGAGTGAGATGATGATGTGGGTGCTTTATATACTAATTTTGGTAGCAATACTTTGCAGCAGTGCTTTAGATGTCTAGGGATATTATTGATTGGCATTCCATTAGTTTTAAATATTGATAAGAAATTGTTCATTTATTTAATGCATCATTTCTGTCACCTTGTTTTGGCTATGGAAAGAACCGATCTATTAACTTCAACCACAATATTTATGGATAAAATCCTTAAGCTTTAGAATTATAAATAATTAGCTGTTGTCACAGCACTAATTATTGTACATAGAGCGTCAGCAGGGCTATAATCTATCTGTCCAATATGTATTCTACTCAAATTGCATTAATCATAACTTGCTTAAATGTTAGCAAATGACTCTGCAAAGTACTTGCAATAGCAATTCTTGCAGCCTAGAAATAATGAAGATGTAAATCACTTCTACGCATCATAGGCATAATATTCTTATGATAGGATATGAAGCTGCTGCATCCACTTTTATACTGATATTTAAGACAGATACTCTTTGTGATGGCAGCATGGTGTAGTTCCTCAGTTTATTTTCGACTGTGTAGGGCCATGTCATAGTCAATTGAATGGTGAATTCAGATTTATTTTTCAAACTAGTCACAAAAGTCAATACTAGTCAAGTAAACTCTAAATTCAGAATGACTGTATACTTTTTGAACATGGCGCTTCACATTAGCGTGCATGCTCAGAGTGGATTTTATCCTATGAAATTCTGCATGCCAGTTTTAATAGTGATCAGGTTTTTTTGTGAATATTATCTTCTCACTTAGCACAAATTGTCATGGTTTACTCGCTTCAGCAAAGTTAAACAATTTTATATGACAATGTATTGCTTTGGGACTTAATTTTGCGTGCACTTTTTTATATTGTGCAATTTGCTTGATTCTTCGTTTGCTTTCTTAGTGCTGGAGTCCGTGTTCCTTTGTATATTGGCAATACCAGCTGCATCATTTGTGATCAGCTCAAAAGCAAACACTCCCACAAGCCTGAATGGGAAGCATAAGCAGAGTTTGTTGAAGAGACCACCAACTCAAAACCTCTCTCCTAATTTCTTCCTGTGGGAAAATGCTGTGGGACAATTTTCTTGTCATGCACGTTCCATTTCAGAAGCTTCTGACTATTGTTGAAGTGATAAACCTGAGCAGCCACACCAGGAGTTGAGTCATGGTACTCATGGGGCTGAGGCAGGAAGGATGAAGCTGAGCTAGTTTGCTTAACTGCTGAGTTGTTTTTTTTCCAGAGGCAATTTGTATGTTACATTGCCAATCTATCCCATAAATTCCCATCCAGAATTTAGTAAATATGCAGAAAATTGATACTCTTCCAAGATGAATCAAAACAGTAATACTTAGGTAAAGTTTTCAAGCTTGTCTAACATGAGCTCAGTGGAATTGAAATTTTTGGAGGCTGCAAATTTCAGTCCTTTTTTGAAGAGTGTCAGTACTTGGAAGGCTTGGACTTTGTCCCTGAATTTTGTTTATCACAAGGTTATCGGCCATTTGATGGCTCTCATCATGCCTGCGAATCTCAGGAGAAGGGGATTTTAAAAGTGTTTTTATAAACAAAATGAATAAAAGTAAGACAGAGTAATAATGAGGAGCTGCATTTGTCAGCTGCTTTCTGAAGTGTGCCATACTTGTTGCTAGGATAATGGAGAAAATTAATACATCCTGTCAGGACTGCATGACAGGAACACTGAAAAGCTCTGAAGTGACTGTACACAGTGGAATAAAGGAAATCCACTTTGATCTACCATTTTTGATGTTTTATAATTGCACTTATTATCAGGTCCTTTACTCTCTTCTTATTTGACATAAGATCCATTATCAGTGACAGCATGAATGCGAACATGGGCTTGTTTTGAAAAACTACTTGGGATGAGGTAATGGGGAAAAAAGCTTTTTGTTCTTAACTGTTGAGAGAAGGAAAAAAAATTAAATCATTTATGTTAGTGCTATCAGCTAATATCTTCCGAGAAATGCTCCCCTTCCAGTATAATACTGTTTATATGCTGTGTTTGAATAGAGCTTGTTTAATTAGCTCCCTAATGAAATATTGCATAACAAAATAGAAGTTTATCATTTGCTTTAATGCCTTTGTTCAGTGACAAACTAGGGCAGGTCACTATGCCCAGCCTGGACTAGGCACCATTTTCTGCCATGCTGCATTTGAATAGAACTCATTTAATTTTATTTTTTTTTTTAATGCTGGCTAGTGAAGATTTTCAAACAAAGGCATAAAGCGCTGTCCCTTGAGCATTCCATGCTGCCTATTCTCTCTCCTGTGTGAGATGAGAAGTACTGCTTCACAAAGAGGCAGATTACCAGGTATCTTGTCTTTTATTGGGCTGTAGAGTAGAAATAGACTGTTTTTATAGCATCAGGGGTATGTGCAGAACATTATCATTCAGAATCCACACAGCCTTTCTCTTGTAGATTAAAAAAAAAACTAAATTGCTTATTCAAATGGACTTCAAGTGATGTCCAGAGTTTTACTTAGTTTCTACTGCAATCAACAAGAAGCTCCTGTTGGCTATATTTAGCCTACATTCTCTTTACTTGGCTTGGTAGGTAAAGAAATAAATGACCAGAGTACTGGTGACACGTTGGTTGGGGCAGACGCGCTGCCCCAGGCGCCAGCCCAGCGCGGCGCTGCCACCCCTGCGCCTCGTCAGAACAGCCTCTGGCTTCAGAGTGCAGTCAGTGACTGAGAAATCTGCCTCCCTGACTTCTGCCTTGCATTTAAGTGTTGCCTGTATCTCTGTGGTAAAGTGTTAAAATGTAAAATCCCATTTCTTTGAATGTGTGCTGAAACCCCAACATTTCAGGAAATATGGCAATGCCAGTGACATTTCCCCAAAGAAGAGAGCTCTGTTTGGAGGTGAAGCTCCCCATCAGAGCAAGAGGCTCACACACAGGAAAGGCAGTTGTCAAGATACTCACCTGAAAAGTCAGATAATGGTGAGGAAGAGGGTTTCAAATGATACCCTCATACCTGGAACACAATTAGTCTTCTCCCTTCTTCACTCTCTCTGATCCCTTGCAAGCTACTTCACTGCATATAAATAATCAAAGCTGAGCCTCCCATGCTCAGATGAAAGCTGTAAAGGTTGGCTTTCTAGATTTATAAGGAGTGCTTTCTACCCTTAAGTGTTCTCTGCACTGCCTGGTTATGTCTGTATGCATTGGAGTCTGGCGAGCCATACTGTCAAGTCTCAGGAAACTTGTCACCCTACATTCACTGTTGCCAAGCTTAACAAGACTTAGCACTTCCATAGTGCATTTTTATGTTCAAAGTATTATAGGAATATTAAATCAAATACTGCTCTCAGCTGAACTGTATCCCCATTCATTGCTCAGTTTTGCTTGACAGTAAGAACTTGGGACAGAAAATAAAGGGCTTCATTGCAGCAGTGGAAGCATCAGCAGAGACTGAGAGAGAAGGAATGTGTTACTATGCCCATCAGGAGAGTGCACTTGGCAGATCCCTTGTGTTCAGCTGGCTTACGTGAAAGGAAAATAAGACATTGTCTCACTCCATTTATGCTTTTCCCTTCCTGCTTTTGGTTGGGGAGCATCTCAGTGCATTGACTTTAATGATAGGAGCTTGCCACCTATTTTTGGTACACATAAGGACTACTTGTGCTTATGCTCTCTGCAGTCCTGCTTTGGAATCTGTGGCATTCCAGGTTCAGAATTTTCTTATAACTCAAAAACTCTGTTCTGGAAATCTTCCAGGGGATTGTGCATATTCAGTGATGATGTGAACAATGTCTTTCGCTTTAACAGCAACCATTCAATGATTCGCTAATAATATAACCTATATATAAGCTTTGTCTTTGACTAGTGCCTGTGGGGGGGCTTTTATTAGGAGACATGGAGGTTTTTGCTGTTGCTATGGGGTTGGAAGGTGCTTTCAGTAGGGAAATAGAGTCATTTTTAAAGCGGGATGATGTGTTTAGTTTTGTATAGTTAAATCACGATGATTTTAGTGCTGGCTTTATAGCATGTGAAATGAAGCAAATGCTTCCCAAAGAAGATGAACGCAAACATACACAATGCTGTCATCCTCAGGGATCATCTGGAAGGGGATGAATCACTAATCAGTAGATGAATAAACTTCCCAAAACATTTTACTTTTTATTAATGTTGGAGCCTGATCAATACAATAAATGTGAACTACAGTTTCTGTCATTTAGTTTGCTCTCATGAAGTAAACGTTTTTGCATTAGCTATGCTGTCACATGTGTGCAGCAATGTTTTTAATACAGATGATGTAGCAATATAATCATATTGTGCTATTGAATTGCAAAGATACTCACATGAGATGAATTTTAGCTCGGCAGATGTTCTGTCTGCACAGGCTCTTTGGGAGCAGTGCCGTTGCTTTGCAGCTTGCAGAGCGAGTCTGGGTGCTGGCACATGCACTGCAGAACTGAGCTGGTAACAGATCCTCCCTTCCCTATTTTTTCCTGTCTAATCAACAGGACAGAATTAGAGCTTTTGAGATCACTGCAGGCTGTAAACTAGTCTGGAAGTGTCTCTGCAGCCATCTGATGTTCCCTCCTATATTAGGCAAAATTTACATCTGAATTTGGTCCATGAACTACCATACAGCTGGCTTAGATTATGTCTTTATACTCAGTTCTTCTTTTTTCAGCTGGAACCGATTCATTGACATGGTTACTCAAACATTTTTATGCCATGTATTTTTTTCTGCAGTAGGGAATGCATCATTTTGATAGATATGTGGTGTGTTGCTTTTTCTTCAGTATAAGATTGTAAAAGACAAAGTGGAGGAGGGAGGAGGAGGAAAACTATGTCTGAGCAGCCCTCTCCTTTTTGATTTGTATGATGTTTTTTTCTTTCCTAATGTCTACTCAATGTGAAATTCTGAAAAGTTCAATTTCAGCTGAATGCTGCAACTCAGCTCTAATAATTACTTTTAAAAGATCCTTTTGAAATTGTATAAGCTGACACTGTCTACTGATGTTCATCAATTTTTACCACCCTCTTTGGTAAAAGGTAACTATTGCACTTATTATTGCCCGCTACTTCCTCCACTTCCCTGGTACGTTTGCTTTGTTTGCATTCAGTCTGGATATTCCATGATAAGGGAAGGCAGGTGGATAAAGCACAGTGCAGTGAACGGAACTAGTTTTTCTATCCTAGTTTCCTTGGTTATTGTGTTACTCAGTGTTGAGAGGAGTTTGGCAGAAGGTGCTTTGTTACCTGGTTATTGCATCATTCAGATTGAAGAGCAGGAGTCCCATTTGTACTGCTCACAAAATCTGTATGAGGTTATTTTCCAATATTTGCTAAGAGTCATGTATTTCAAAAAACTGCAAGTAGGCATCAAAATTAGAATTTAAACATCAGTATGAGGCTTAGAAGGAGGCATTCTGTTCTGGACAGTAAATCGTGTTGAATTTCAAATTGCTGCTCAAGTGTCAATACCCAGCTCATCCTGAGATCTGCAAATGAGCTATTTCTTCTTTAGCTTTTAACTTTTGCATTACTGGTGGTACATGACTTCAAGGCGGATCCATTCTTTTTTTCTTCAGCCATCAGAAGCCTTAAACTTGTTTCACTAGGCTGAGTAAATTACATGCTTCTCTTATTTTCCCCAAATGTTTTCTGACTGAACTAGTCATGACCCAATCACTCAGGAAGAAATTCACCAATGGCTGGAATTTGGTTGAGGTTCTCTAGCTGGAGCAGGAAACAGTCAGTGAGTGCAGTTTTGCTCCATGCTCTTCTAATAATATTCTAAAATGAAATCCTTCAAGATTATAAAAATTTGGTTTTGTAAATAAACTGTTCTTTCCACTGGAGACTTTTGTGTGTGTGTAAACATGTATGTTATATACCTACACGCATATACCTGCTTTTTGTATGTAGGGTTTGAACTTGGGCACACTGAGATTTGTGTGTATACTGCCTGCTTACTCTGTGTGGATGAATAATTATCTATATAAAACTCTACACATAAAATATTTGCAACCTTCTTCTGTCAATGACAGTTTGTAGCAACAAGTTTCTAGGTTAAATTTGTTGTTAAAAATAAACAAAACCCACTCCAGAGTATTCCTTATTATCAGTTTTAAATTTCTCTCCTAACAGTTTCATTTAGTGATGCACTGTACTCATATTGTGAATATAGTTGTATACCTACTGAGTTCATGATGATGTTTCTCTATCATTTACATTTTGCTTCTCTTTAGATGACATCATCTGTTTAGTTTAATATCACTGATCTACTCATTTGTTTGTAAGATCCCTTCTATTTTTACCATTTTTTTTCTGAAAACAAGTGTCAGGAATAGAACAAATTATTCTACAAGATGTGTATGTGAGGATTTAACACTATTTGTCTTTTTCCTTTCTGTCCAGTTTGGTTTATTTTCCATGCTGCTACATTCTTTTACTAAACCCATATATAGAAAAGAAGTTTTCATTTAGCCGTTTGCAGACATACCCAGGGCCATTTTCTGAGGACTTGGAGTCAATTTAGATCTCAGCAATCAATTTGAGGTACCTTGTCTTTGCCAATGTGAATTTTCATCTGCAGATGTATGGTCCTTTCTCATAGCTCTGTTGGACCTTCTTATTTTACAAATGGAAGTAAGTTTGTGCCAAGCTGTATTTTACTGGTTCAGTGCTTCATTCCTTTTGAAATTACAAATACAATAACCCTGTTCCTGGAACAGAATCATACAGTGCTGCACAACTCTTATTTTGAAGTGGCAAATTCTCTGGTTTTAAGTATATTAAAAGTAGGTACACCCTCTCAAAGTTGGGCTGTTTTCTTCTGTGGTTACATCTAGCAAACCAAGGCAGAATAACATAATTGAAATCAATGGAGTTAATCCCATATCGTGCTGTTGCAACTGGACAAAGAGATGAGCCCTAAATTTACCCCTAAATCTTTCAAATAAAGCCATCTGCTCAGAAGTTTGGTCACAACAGGTTTTAAGCCATCATCCTGGCAATAAAAGGAAAATGAATGATTCTGTGAGGCATACAGCTTTTTGTACATAAAAATGAAACCTTAAAAACCTATTGACTTTCCAGTAGGGTTAATATTTTCTAGTAGGTGCCTATAGTCTATAAAAGTCAAGCCTGAGAACAGATGAACGTATGTTCTTTGAACTCGCTATAAATTGCTGAAATTTGCTTGGATACTTACTGTGTAACACACTAAAGTTTAGTGCTTAGAGGTGTAATTTTTTTTACACCTTAGAGGTGTAAAATTAATCGGAATCCATAAATATACAGGCTCGGTTTACGGAAGGACCATATCCCAAATTTTCTAGTGCAGATGTGCGCTGTTGTTATTAAGACAGTGAAAGCTCTTGGCCAGTAATTTATTCCCCTGGTCTTTGTAAGTATCAAAATCTGTGAAATACCAAGTTCTTTTCAAATGTTGAGCTGCCTACAGGAAGTTTCCACCCATGTCAGGTGGCCAAAACCATCAAGTGTGAAATTCTCTGAGCAGTATGAGGAGGCACTCACTGCCTGTGCAGTGCTGGCCCTGCTTTGTGAGTCTTTGTTCTGGCTTTATTTTCATGGATATTTCACACTTTCAAAGAGTTTTCTTCTAAAAGCCATTTTTTCTGTTTGAAATTCTGCATATGTAGGAGTTTGGCATAGGATTCAGAGCTGAACAAAGACTAATAATCTGTTTTCTTTCAAGAATCTGAATTCCTGAGAAGTTAGTGGGCTTGTTTTTCTTTGGTTGTAAGTACTGTAAGTTTCAGTTGAGATATAATTATTTTTATATCTTATAATTATTATTATAAAAGCAGCTTCACCTAGTCTGGAAAGTAAACAGAAATAGCTAATAATGAGCTCTGAATAATTTGGAGTTAGGTTTCAGAATGGTATGCAAGTGCTCACTGCATCAAGCTCTCAGACTTTGAATCAGTTAAAGGCAAATTTCTTCTGTAGGAAAAGGTGAGAGAACTTTTTTCTTAACATCAGCTCTTGCACTGTTTGACCTCAAAATATTAATTATTTTTTATTGGGAATGAGAGTGTGGATAAAATCTTGGAGTCTTTATTAAGGATGTCTTCCTGTTTGATGTTTTCTTTTGTTGAGGTTTCAATTATTTAATTACAGGTCTTGATATGAAACTAATCATGCATGCATCCGTATGAAGCTGGCATACTGAAAGCATAAAATCATTAAACAGTCATTACTATAAACTGACATCGGCCTGTAATTTTTGCAGTTAACGGGGGAGTTGATGCTTGGTGAACAATCCAATTAAAACTGGCAACAAAAGACTTAAAATGTCAGCCAAATTGCTTTTTAATAGTCAACACAGCCATCACAAAACATAAACATTAAAGTCCCCATAGTAGCATAAAGCTTCATGGTGAAACAATTCTAGAAAATGAATAATAATTACAGTATCCTGAGAATTCTCTTAATAGATCTGTACTCATTAAAATACTTTGTTGGGTAGATTCATATGAAAAAGTATTTTTCCCTTGATACTTCTTTATGCATTTCTTTTGAAGGTTTTATTCAGTTTTTTATAGATGTAATTTCTAGTAATATTCAAAACTGTGTGTCTTATTTACAATGAGTTTAAATAACTGTATATAGATAAGCTTTGAGTGAAACACAAAGAAATGTGTTGTGAGGTGAACTGAGGATACAGTTACAAAGAACTTTTATAGCCTATTAATGCTGTTAAAAATTGTAACCTTTGTTAATTTTGAATTGCACTAGATTCCTTTTGCAAGTTGAGCCAGACTAGCAGAAGCTTGTTGAACCTTCCAGGCTGAAGTTAACCAGCTGAATCAGCTCCTGCAGCAGTGGCCCTGTTGGTGCTTGATAGATGCTCTGCTCAGAACTGCAGGGATGGTTAAAAGAGTGCAGGGCTCCTAACAGTAGACACCAGTGTAGACTTAAAAGTGTTAAATAGTGCTGTGCAATCAGGGCATAACCCCCACTGTAGTGGAAAGGCAGAAGTATTTCAACAAATGCCCATGCTTTCTAAGTGCCTAAATATGCTTTAGAGAGACTGATTTGAGAACTCTGGCCTTGTGTTATGTTCATTTTCAGGCATTACATTACCTGTTTCTGTGTTGTTATTTTGTCTTTCCCTATAGAAGTTTGGCTTTTCTTTGGAAAATAATCGATTTTCTGTTTACCATCAGTTCCACGTGTTCCACATGTTCCACTGTCTTTCCTCCCAGCCAGCTCAGGACTATAGGAGAAGTGTCAGCCTTCCTAAATAAAATGTTACCAAATATCGATGCAGGAATAGATCTTTTTGTAGAAGTATTTGTTTTATTTGTGCCTTAAGTTGAGAGGGACAAGAACTTGTAAACTGCCTCCAGGAATAAAAGACAGAGTAGTCAATCAGCTAATTCTACGCTGAGGTATATCCTCTAACTAATATAGTGTTATTTAGACAGCATAGGAAATCATTTGGTGAGCAACAAGTAGACTTCTGTCATGCTATCTGACAATTAGATGCAGCTTCCTTAAATGGTTAAGGGTTTTCTTGGTAACCTAAGGGTTACCAAGAAAAAATGGATGCTAACTATCCTACAGCTAAGGTTACCATTCTTCTTCCTTTTAAAAAAATTCTTTCCCTTTTTAAAAAAATAACTATCTCTTTAAGTAGATTATTAAAAGATAATTTGAAAATAACGTCTATTTAAAATTTTGTTTCTTTTCTAAAGCAGAACTTCAAAAGGACAATATATGTTTTGAAACTGTAATTTGTCTTAAAGAACTTTTCTCTAAGAATTTGTCAACTAAAGTTTGTGAAGCAGAATGTAAGTGAAGTTGAAGGAAACAGTCTGGTTTCTTGTGAGCTCTCTATCTTGGCCAACAGGGAACTAATAAGGTTGCTGAGAAAAACTGTCTTACTGTAATTAATGCTTTAATTGCAAATTGGTTTATAGGTCAGACTGCTCTGATGAAAGGACTGGAAGGGATTGTACTTGGATTTTGGTTTTTTAAATGTTGTCAACGATATTTCTTGACCAGTACTAAGCATGCATGCTTGCTGCTTGCCAGCTTATTAACAGTGGCTAAAACTAAACTCCGCTAAAATGAAGTGGAAATATCTTCTTGACTGAGGAAGTGATCATATTCCTAACTCCCATAACAAATTTGAATGTAGGCGTGGCTGTTCAGGAAGAGACAGATAAAAGCATTACTGGTTTCACCAAAAGACATTCATTTTATTAATTGATAGCCTGGTTCTGTATAAAGATTTCTCTCTGATATCCAAAATGACTAGCAGGAAATTGTAGGAACAAACAACTCTGCTACCCCATAGCATCTACAGAGAAAGAAGAATCTCTTTAATTCTAAATCTCAGTTCGGTTTTATTCACCAGAATTCATCTCTACAGAGATGAATTCAGCAGAAGTCTGAAGTGGCTCTACAGAGCCATTACAGGGGATACAGATTTATAATCAGAGGCCACCCAGTGAATTCTGGTTACACTTTGCAGGGGAAGGGTTGTTTCTTCTGAACAGCCAACTTTGAGCAAGCTGCCTTCTGCTCCACTGCTCCTGTGGAGCACAGCCATTTAGACAGCCCCAGCACTGCTGTGGTGCCCACTGCACCTCCTCTGCAGGACAGCAGGGAATTAGGCTAGAAGTAAATGACTCTATAGAGTGTCCAAATTTGCTTTTAAATCCCCAATGTCATTATGTAGCCGAAATTAAATAATTTTTAGCATATTTCAATGTTAGGACCATGCATGGTGCTCCTCTGTGTCCTCCAGCTGATGTTGAGCCCTGCCTAAGGCTTTATGCCTCACTCTTACAGACAGCACAATCAGTTTGCTGGCTACAGTGTTACCCAAAGTCTAGTTGCAAAGCTTTCTGTCAACAAAAATACATTTTAGTGTTTATTTATAAAACTACTGCATTAGAATTATTTTGATGAATTCAAGGTAGATGCACGTATAGAGTCACAGTTAAATTCTATATATTTTTTGTATTATGGAGGTATTTCACAGCTTCTTCTCCCCCTCAAGAGGTTATTATATAACCATAGATAAATGATTTTTTTCTTTTTAATACTCTCTATGATTATATAATAGTCACTGCAAATATATGTAAAGATGCTCATATCAAGCAATTTAATGTCAAGGTGAAATCCATAATAAATCATATGGAATGCAGGTTTAGTGAATAAAAGAGACCTTCATTTTTCTGTTTAAGCTAGAAACATACTCTTCAGAATATTATGAACATGGGCACTAGTCTGTATTTCTCTTGATGTTCCCTAATTAGTATCTTTCTAAAAGATTTGTCTTAAAAATGAAGTAAATAGATGTGGCTAAAGTTCCAAATGATCCAGAATAGCTTCAAGCTTCTACATCTGTACATGGTTTTAATCGTAAAAATGGATGTAGGATTTTCAGTTATGCTTTGCAGAATCACGTCAGGAGACATTCTGGATGTCTGGTTTTGACAGGATTACCTGGAGTGCAGATAGTTAGGTGTCCTGAGAAAAGCTTTTATATATCCAGGTGGGAGAAACTGGAGTATGGTTCATCCTTGAAGTGAGAAAGTTCAGGTACTTCCACCTTGAAGTAAATGTAGAGTAAGTTTGCAGTGCTGCCAACAAAGCAATAGGTCTGTCTCAGTCCACATAGCTACAAAGACACACTTGGGATCTTGCCCCCAGTAATTTTAGGGCCCATCAGGGTTGAAGTTTGGGTCCTGATGTAACTGGTAAGTTTAAGGTTTATCATATTATCATATTTCTGTAGAGCCACAGAATAACTTATGTTTGCAAATATATGAATCAACAAAGTGATGTCTCTTATGGCTGGGCTTTAACTTGAAGTCACTCCTGTCCCTGTCCCCATCCCAGAGAAGGCAGCTACTAAAAGGGAAGAGTCTTCCCCTCAGCCCTCAAAGGGCAGTAAGCTCAGATGCTGCAGGGTTTTATGTTATTTGGGTCTGTAACAGGGCATTGCCTTAAGCAGTCTTTTTTTCCTGAAAATGTTGCAAAATAACAGGAACACAGATGAAGCAGGTAAGAGGCAGGCAGGGTGGTGACAAAGTGGTTTAATACGTCCATATTCATGATATTTCCGCTGACCTATTGGGCTGAATACACAGTGTATTTCAATATGATTTATAGTTGCTAATTCCATTACCCACAGATCCCTTTCAGAAAGCCCTCACTGCTAATGAATTTAATAACACAAGGGCCAAAACTTGAATATTTATCACCACTGAAAACCATCAATAGCTGCAGAAACATTAATTTTTACAGCCATGACTGCTTGCAACCTGTTTTACCAATCATAAACTGCTCTTTAATCAAAATCTGTTCACCTCTAAGGTCATCAAAAATTTGCTGCCAGGCTACTTGTAAGTGCCTGGCTTTTGCAAACCTAGATGACAGGCTTACTCTGTAAGCTATAATCTCTCCCGCTTTGTTCGGAGTTTTAGAATAGTGATTGTACCATCCCCTGTGAGTTAACACTGGTAGAAGTTACAACTTGTGATATTGACTGAACCCATCACTTTTAAGTAACGGCAGGAATTACACATTCTTCTGAAAATATCACCTTTAAGCTGGCTGGGAGCTGTCAATCTTCACTCTGTCCTTTGAATGCTGTGTGATGTTAATTGTACCAGCAGCTGCTTGATCTGCTAAACAAACCACTGGAAGCCTGAGTTGGTTGTTTAGGCTGTTCGCTCAGACTCCATCAGAACTGGAGTGCTGCTTTTCTTCTCCCTTCACATTTTGTCCTTGACCTCTCTGATTCAGCCACCAAGAGGCCTGTCTTGTGTTGGCACAGGCTGTAGTGATTTAAGAGAGTCCTGTCTCAGCTGGAGGGGTATTAGAATCTGACAGATGTACCACCTGCAACAAAGGAGAGGGAAGGGAGTGAGTAGACATTTCATTGCAAATTTTTCACATTAATTGACATAAATGTGAGCATTTCACATAAATTGAATGTTTTTCACATAAATATTATACATAGAGCACATTAGTATTTAACAGCTCTGTGAAGAAGTACCATAGGACGAAGCTATAATTCAGGCAGTTCAGTAGAATAGAAGCACCTCAGGAGCTGTTGCTCTTCATTCCCCTCTGGCAATGTTAATTTTATATGAACACACATTGGCATGTTTATATTGTCAGGTGCATCTGCATGATAACACTTAAACCTTGCATCTCACCCACAGTACACAGCATTATAACCTGAAACTCGTTTCAGGTTACAAACTACGACACAGAGAGGGACATTTTATAGTGCAATGTTTATGGCCAAAATTATTCTACTTCAGCAATCAGGCTCCCATGTTAAAACACTGAGTGATGGAGTTAATTAAGGAGGAGTAATGCTGTTGTAGCTCTAATGCTCTACAGCTGTAAGTGCCTCTAAAGTGAGGCAAAGTTTGTCAGGAGAGGTAGTGTCTCTCATTGCACCAGCTGATGCAGCTGCAGAAAAAAAAAAAGAAAGAGCTAGCTTTGGGCTCAGAAGCCTTTCTTTTGGTTTGAGTATATTAACATTTCTATCATCAGAAAAAGCAGAAACACTCCCCCACGCACACCTTGAAAAAAGAGTGTATCCATCTGATTTCGAGAATTGTGCAAAGTAAAACTGACAAGTTAACTATACAGTACAAGGACAACAGATTCCAGAATTTTTTGAGTCCCAAAAGACAGAATGCATCCTATCCAGAAATTGGAAAAGGTGGCCATGTGATAGTTCCCTAGAGAGAAATCACTGCCTTTCCTTCTCTAATGAGTTCTAACCCCCGTTCTTTTGCCTGATAAAATTCTCCCACGTCTTTCCACAGCTGAGGCAAGAAATAGTTGTCTGCAGAGACCCTTTTGAGACACTTAAAATTTATTTTCAAAAACACTGAAATCTCTAGTATTTTTTTCACTTTTGTCATGGCACTAATGGAAGTTTTACCAGAAATTGAGCTCAGCAGTGTTACCATCCTGATGTGCAACAATAATGGAAAATTACTGGCAAATGCAGAAAGGATGCTGGTGATGAAATGATTTGATGATGAAAATTCCTTATGCTCGCTGTTGCTGAGGGTTTTAAGGCATTAATACTCAATATTGTATGCAGGTAATAAAGTCCACTTATACTATTTCACATATGAAGTTTTTCTAGTAGAGAAGTAATGCAGCATTTGTTTGTTAGAAATGAATCAAAAGTGTAAATTAAAATATGGGAAAATCCCAGGCTCACGTTTGACTACCTAAATAAATGTGAAATTCATAAGGAACTTTAGCCAAGTTTAGTGCTATGTCACAAGAGACTGTTTTAAGCAGAATTAAAGAAGTATAAAACCTTCACTTCTGTAAAAACTAGAGTGTTTTAAAGAAAGATCTCCTAGTGATCTCCATTGTTCCTTTTTCCTCTGGTATTCAAAACTGGAACACCAGAGGAAAAAATTACAAAAGTTTCCTAGAATGAAGTCCAGTATGAGTGTTTGTAAAATACATTTACTTAGGTCTTATAGGACAAGTTTAGCTTTTAATCTCAAAACATTAAAAGGAACAAGAAAAGGAAGTGCTGCCATCATTAAAAAGTCCTTACTGCTTCTAGGCAGAGTAGAGGGACCTGACAGAACTTCCCAGTGCATAAAGGGGTTATAAGAGCAAGAGAGGGACTTTTGACAAGGGTATGCAGTGATAAAAGAAATAGATTTAAACTGACAGAGAGCAGACCTACATCAGATACTGGGAAGAAGCTCTTCCCTGTGAGGGTGGTGAGGTCCTGACATGTTTCACAGAGAAGCTGTGGGTGCCCCATCACTGAAAGTGTCCAGTGCCAGGTTGGATGGAGCTTGGAGCAACCTGGGATAGTGGAAGGTGTCCCTGCCCATGACAGGGGGCTTGAAACTAGATGTTTAAGGTCCCTTCCAACCCACAATTCTGTAATTCTAAACATGCTTAAAAAATAATCACTGAGTGGTTTGTAACTGAGCAGTAATATACCCAAAGAACTTTTAAATAAACTAAATTAAACTCCCTGAACATATGTTGCTATTTCACTCATTAAATAATGGATTGCCAGCTAATTCACACTCTACTGAGACACATCCAGTAAATAAAAATAACCAAAAATCCAAACAACCAAGAAATAATCCAAGAAATAATAAATTCAGGAGCTGAAAGAAATTAAAATATTTCAAAAGCACTACAGGTTAGATGCAAACCTTTTATGGTTCATTGCATTTTAGTATATTCTCTCTGATATACTTCACCTAATAACAATACAGGCTATTGTAGCCTTGTCAGTAAATGATAAAACAGTTCAATTACCCTGTCTTTTATATGGATCCAAAAAGTATAGTAAAGTATTTCAGAACTGTTAGGAAAATAGTTCTGCCAAGGCTTGGCTAATTTTCAAAACTGACTGTAAAGTATGTGTTAACTAGTTGATTAAGCTGTTTATTTAATTTTTTTCCAGTCTGTAAAGCAATTTGGCTACATGTTCATGATTACAAAGGCATTTTAGCCTGACTCTTAAGGAAAATGAGCTTATGTTAATGCTGCTCTTGTCCAATCTTCTGATCTCTCCATCCAATACCTTTTGAACAGAATGGCAGCACTTCACCACTGTGGCAGAGCCAGGGAATTTCCTGAGTTAACTGACTTTCTGAAAAGCAGAAGCCTATCAAAAAGGCAGGATCTGAATTATTTCATGACCTGAAAGGAAAAGCAGTAGTAGCAGAACTGGTGAGCTGAAGAGGAGCTCTTGATGTCTGTGCTCTGTAGCTGTGGAATACCAAGCTCCATTACACAATTGCCCTGGAGCAGCACGTGGTCTGTGCTGTTTGTGGGCCAGGAGAGAAAAAGAACTTCTTCCTTCAAATTTCAAAGCAAATAGAGAAAGTAGAACTCCTTCAAGCTAGCAGAATTTCAAGGCAAGATTTTCTTGTTTGCAGCTGTCATCCCTACTGCAGTTTCCCTTGGTGTGAGTGCATGGAGTTTGGAAATTGTCTCAAAGCAGAAGAGCTAATCAAATTAACACTTACAGTGTTATTCCTGTTATTGAATAATGAAAGCAAAACCCCTAAAAATAATAATAAAAAAAACATGTAGAAAGAAGTTTGAGTAGGGTTTTTGAGGTGGGTGGGGAATGTGCAAGTTGGAGTAAAAAAATCACCAGAATGTTGTCTGAGTCTTCAGGAAACACCAGAGTTCTTGATGTGCTCTGCTGAAAGAAGAGGACTACTTTAAAAAAATTACTTCTCAGAGGAAAAAATTTAGAAATTTTCTAAACAGTCTCTTTTATATGTAAAAAAGTGAGCTAAATGCAGATGACAAGGCCAGTGATGAAGACCAAGAGAATAATTTCTGGCTTGGTTACTCCTCAGGTAGAAATCTGATTTGAAGCAAATTATTGCAAGTGTAAAGTTTGAGCTGAAATAATGTTATATAGCTACATTTTCAGATGAATGGAAATTTCTGTCACATCAATGAAGACAATGAAAAGAAATAACACTGTATTTGCTTAACATACATAAATGTTTTATGTACAAGAATTAAAAAATGTGAACATTATTAGCAGCCTTTAAAAATAAAAGCAGGAGTTGTTACGGATAGCATTAGGTAAACCAATTCCTGTATCAGTCTCATACATTTTGGAAGGTTGTTGGCTTTAGACAAATCATCTTGCATAATATCCCCTTTTAGGTATTTAAATGATTTTGCAGTAAGTTATTTTATATAGTCTGCTGTTTATTTGGAGTTCTGAAGAATCCTAAGTGTGCTTGTTTAGATTTAATGCTGTTTTATATCCCAAACAACATTTTTTGTGTTATGAAAATAATGAGATATAGACTTAGTTTCAAGCAAAATAAAAACAACTTTACCAAAGTATAAAGTCTGTAAAAACTAATTGGAAACTCGGGTTGATTCTCATCATAATGAATTTCCAGAGCTTCACTGAAATGAGGCTCTGATGAAGAAGACTTTTTAAATCACCAAAACAATCAGGCTCCAGTGTGAGGTTTTCTGTGATGCCAGTAGCTAGATGAAAGGGTGACAAGTGTGATAATTAAAAAGGAATCCCCCCAGGAAATCTGATGTGTTGATGTATTGTGATAAATTGCACTGGGAGATATAAGGTACCCTACCAGCCAGAGAGACTTTATGGTTCACAAAGCAGAACCAGTCTATTGCATGGAACAAACTAAACTGTCAGACAATTGTGTGCCATTGACAGGCTAGGGACAGGATAGATAAAAGGGGAAGATGGGAACTAAAAGATGTGTTGCCATTTAGACTGTACAGGTTTTTTTCCCAAATACCTAGAAAAGCAGTCACCTTGGCTTCTCAGCATTTGCTGCACAGCTCTTGATGTACCTTGTAGAGTCTAACAGTGTGTCCTGGCAAAAATCAGCATTTTTCTAACAGGACAGTGCCTCAACCATTGAAATTACTTGTCATGCAAATTATAGGTTGTATAATAATCCTGAAAATTTTCTGAAGAGTGGATTTAAGATTGATACCTGAAGTAAGGGAATGTCATTGATCAAATATGTAAGGATGCTGGACATCAAATATTATGTGCAAAATTTGAATAGCTTTCAATTCTAAAATAGCGGGATACGGGATTTACCTAGATTAATTATTATATGAAAGTGTCTTAGCAGATTATTGTGGAGCCCTGGACTGTTGACTCCAGTGATTTAATTTACTGAGGTCTCCAATTTTCTAATATGCTTAGAAATGCTTTTCTGGTACATGCAAACGAATATTACAGTGTAAACCTTCATGCAACTGTAAGAATGCTGCCTTGATAAAAGATCAATGAAATTAAAAGGATTAAGCCTGGGCCAAATCCATGACAGCTTTGCTTACCACAGCATTGAAAAGCTTATATGGAGCACTAAACAACCTTGTTTCTGCAGTTGGGGTAAATTGGGACCATCACAGAGAAAAAGGTGCTTTTTTTCCACAAGCCATTCCAGGACAGGAGGGAACGCACTTTCATCTTTCCCCTTGAAGACACATCATGTCATAACGTAAAGAAAGCATGTGTTGTAAATGGATGGCAACAGTTCCTTGCAGGGCACTTTTGCGGGTTCATCAGAGCTTTGCTGCAGTTGGATTTGTGCAAATTTAACTGGACATCTGCTGAGGTAACAGGGAGAGTGAGGGTGAGTGCAGAAATGGGATAAAGCTGCGTTAGAAGTGAAGTAGCTGGAGGAGTTTCAGGTTAACAAGTTCACAGATCACTCAATCTGGCAGCAATTTTTGCCACTATCTTCTTTACAAAGCATTTGCTATTGTCCATAGCTGTGTATCTGGCTGTACTGAGAGTCCTTGGAGACGCTGGGGGAGTAGAGAAAACAAGGTTTTATTGTTCCTTCAAAGTACCATTGCACCATGTTTGTGTCTTCGTTGTCCTTTGCAGGAGGATTGAAGCTCAGTGGCTCAGGGTGAGCCACCTTGAGCCATGCAGCAGCATTTGTTAGCACGGGACAGGACCCTGTGCAGGTACAGCATCACTGGGGGACAGCCTGAGGGTGCCATAGGGCAGTGGCAGCACAGGGAGCAGGGCCTTGGGTACCCATCACAGGCATCTTTGGCTTTGTCCCCTTCTCAGACTGGTGCAGTGGCTATAAGCTCCTCTGCCTGTAGCTGCCATAAAACCTTTTCCCTGGGTGTCTGGTTCATTAGTGTTTCAGAGACCTTTTCTCAGCTGTCATTTCACAAATGCAGTAACAGACTATGTTAGCATTGTTTTATTAAAGATATGTGTTAGATGGCAGGACTTATTCAGTCATTTTGTCTCTCAAATTGAAGCGCAAAACTAATTTTTACACTATTTCTTTCATAGGTGTTTTAAATGAGAATTATACCTTGTGAAATCAGTTGGTATCTGTGCTGCAATTCACTGTCAATTTATCTGTTCTTTACCTTCATCCCCGAAAAAATCCTGACAAATTAAGTGAATGTCATACCACCTTCTTTTTTTCTTTTTGTTTTTTTGGGTTCTGTTTGTTTGTTTTGCTGTTGCTGAATTACAGTGCTGTAGGGTGTGTCTGTATCTGATAGCCTCTGTTTCAATAGACTTACATTTTAAATTGTTTCAGATATTGCAGCAACATTTACAGGATTAAGAACACGATAAAGCACAATGCTTTATTCTCAATAATAATTGTCTCACAGAATCACAGAATGGTTCGGGTTGGAAGGGACCTTAAAGATCATCACGTTTCAACCCCCTGCTGTGGGCAGGGACACCTTCCACTGTCCCAGGTTGCTCCAAGCCCTGTCCAACCTGGCCTTGAACGCTTCCAGGCATGGGTTAGCCATAGCTTTTCTGGGCAACCTGTTCCAGGGCCTCACCACCCTCACAACAAAAATTTTCTTCCTCACATCTCATGTAAATCTGACCTTCTTCAGTTTAAGACTTCAGTCTCCTCTTTCTTTTTTCAATCAAGATGAGCATAAATGACCCACTAACTGCAAAACATTTAAAGACCATCTTGATCTTCCTAAAATAATAACCCACCGTGTGTCTCGCTGTCTCTTCCTTGTCGTTTCAGACATGCCTGGTAGCCCACATAACCAGTTCACCTTCCGACCGCTGCCGCCGCCGCCTCCCCCTCCGCACGCCTGCACCTGCGCCAGGAAGCCGCCTCCCTCGGCCGACTCCCTGCAGAGGAGGTCGATGACCACCCGCAGCCAGCCCAGCCCTGCTGCCCCCACACCCCCCACCAGCACACAGGATTCCGTGCACCTCCATAACAGCTGGGTCTTGAACAGCAACATCCCGCTGGAAACCAGGTGCGGACCCAGGGCTGTGCACTGCGGGTCTCAGACCGAGAGGGAAAAAGAAACGAGATGGGGAGGGGGCCTGACATTGACAGGAGGTGGTGATGGGCAATTCAAGTCTGGCATTCAGGACATGCCAATGGGTTTTGCTTTGAGGCCATCCCAAGTAGCCGCGTGAGGCCTTATTTGCTTGATTAATCTAGGTCATTAATACTGAAAAAAGCACATTTTGCAGAGTTTTGGAAGGTGGTGATTTCTTGAAGGTGTGTGGGTTACAGTGGTATTTTATGGTTGTGTGCAGTCAGGATTTGTGCTTGTATAGTTGTCTTGCCCTCCCACAGTCTCCCAGGATCATTTTGTAACCAGCAAATAGAAGTTTGGTTTAATCAGTGTATTTGGCACTTCTGGAGTCACAGAGAGTTAGGAATGGTTGGGGTTTGAAGGGACCTTTGGGGATCATCTAGTCAGGCTGCAGCTTTCCTGTGGATTAGAAAAGACTAGAAATAATACTACAATAATATTTTCCTCAATACATATTTAAATACTATATTGCATATACAGCCAAAGAATATAATTTGAAAATCATTTGGCAATAGAGAAATGATACCGAGCCAGGTGCTGGGCATGGCAAGACTTACCTCTGGGAGCTGGGGAAGGGAGGGTTCAACTTCAGGATCATTCACAATTTAAACAAATAATCTACTCCAAAAAACAATTGATAGCAAGCACATTCTGTGTTCAGGCAACTTACATTTCAGTACCCAAAGCTCTGCACAATTTTCTCCAACTTCTTGGCTATAATAAGCATTTTGTTTCATTTGTTCCTGATAAGTATTAGCTAATTTGATGACTTTCAACTACAGCTGTGTTTGCTAACTTGGTTTTAAAACAAGATCTTGATTTTCTTCAGTCTTCTTCCTCTTCACTGTGAACAGAGCACCAAGATGTTTTAACTAGGGTTTCCTTTGGGTTTTGCCATTTTAAAGCACATTAAGTGCAAGAGTTTGTGAAAGTTGTGTTTGGTGAAACAGATAAATTTCTGACATCCACCTAACTGGACCCAGAAAATATAAGGTATTATGCAGATAAATGTTTGGAGTTTTTTAACACATATGTCCAAAGCCCAGTTATCACAATTAATCACTGAAAACTAGATTTTGTTCTTTTATAAGAAGGTTTTATTTTATTACAAAAATTAATCTTAGTATACATCTTTAAACACTTGACTGCTGCTCATCAGAAGTGTCAAGTTTTAATTCTGCTATTAAGTTGGGATTGAAGAATATGCCAATTCAATCTGAAATAAAACTTTCCTTATTTGTCTTAATAACAAATGTCAAAAAGGATCAAGGAGGATGGAAACTTTTCTGTAAAAGTGAACATAAACAGCATTTTAGTTCAGCTGGTCCCTCTGGAGCTAGAAGCTTCTGCTTACACAGTCTTTATAAAGATAAATCTCTGTTGTTTCTGGTGTCTCAATATCTATCTGTACTTTCTGCAGTAAGAAAGGTGATCCCTGGGTGTTCTGTCCCATTAATTTGTCAGGTTAATTCCCATTAACAGTCAGGTAGATCTTTTTAAGCCTCTCTGCATCCCCGTTCACTACATTTCCATCAGACTTCATTGGAAGAAAATACTTTGCAGTTTATTTTTCTTTTGAGTTCAGTTTAATTTTCCTGGTTTCTTCTTATTATTTGCAAATTTGAATCTTCTCATAAAGGAAAAATATAGAGAGATATAGCTGTATCTATAATTATATAAAGGGCTGTGCAGTGAGTTAGGAGTTCAGACTGGGAAACATCCTATGGGCTACGTGTTAGTCATTCACAAAGTCTGGGAGTTTTCCACATTCTGACCCTTCAGTTGTTGTTTCAGCTGATTTCATGCCCCCAGTGGTCGCTCCCAGCAGCCTCTCACGAAGCTGGCTGAAAGGCTGGATAATCCAAAAGGAAAATCTGTGAGTCTGTTTGCCAGGATGTATCTGCAGTTTGTGTGCAGACAAGTGCTGTAGCAGGGGAACACTGTAATAAGAACATTTGTGCTCCACGTCCCAGAAGTCTGTAGTGCACAGTACAGCCTTACAGAAAATGAAGGGCTTGCAGCTTGTTTTTCCTTCCTTTACCAGGGAATGATTCTGCTAGGATTGAACTGGCACTTTGGCCTCATATCTGGATTCCCTTGCTTTCCTTCTCCGTTAATGTTTAGCAGCCCATTAAAAATAATTCTACAAAATAAAGGGAAACATTTCAAAGATATGTTTCTGTGCCAAATCTTTAATAACAGCAATCTTGCTAATATCTACATACCTAATATGTACATACCTAATAAGCAGATTATTTTTTGATACATTTGGAACATTTGTAACCAAAAAGAAGACTTAGACAGTAATGTATTCCCTACTGTAACAACTGGGCAAAAATCAGAATACACATCTCTTCCAACTGTATCTCCTGTTAATCCATAAACAGAACCTGTGTTTGATGTTTTATCTACTGCCATGGAATATTAGAGAATTTTCAGACAGGAAAAGATTTCCTAGAACTGATCATGGGACTGTAAAACAATCAAATGAAGCAAGTTTGTAAGTTTGCTCATAATGATAATGTGTCATATTTATATAAAAGAAAATTCTGTAGTTCTGAAAATGTTTGCAGTACTCAGATTAAACATGTACTCTTACATAATTAGAATTTTAAATCCTAGATTAGTTGGCAGAGGGCTGCAGTAAAGACATATACTGTGATGTATGTGTTTGAAAGTTTACTTGTACAGTAAAACCTGATTATATTTTTATAGAAAAGGGCAAATCAGAAATTTTGGTTTGTGCTTCATCTAGAGGTGTTACATGCACTGATCTGCAAAGCAGTTTTGTCAGGACCTAGCTTACTAATGCCAGTGTTTAATGATGAGACTGACTTGGAAAGATGAAATTACTTGTTCAAGTTCACACCAGCTTTTGTCAAAGCTAAAATTAGAGTCTGTCTGTAACTCGTTGCCAAGGCCAGTTCTCTAACTCTGGCAGTAATTCTGATTATAGGCAAACAAAATGAAAATAAAAATTAGGAACAGCTTTAAAACTCCAGAGGGCATGTTATCAAACACCTGCTGCTGAAGGAATTGGAGAAGAGCTGTACCTGTAGGAGGTGTAGCAGCTCAAACTGGTGCCTGTGCTGCAGCCTTCAGCACTGTAATGTGCTCAGAGATGCAAATGCAGGCTCCATCTATGCATGCACACACAGTTTGGAAAAATAAACATAGCCATTATTAAAATTACTTATGAACATGCAGTAATTTCATTGTCACACAGAGAAATAATTTTTAATCATTGCCAGAAACAGACAGCAAGGACCTCTCACACCACATAAAAACACAAGAAACACTGATTCCCTTTTTTAGGATAATGTTATTGGGCTCTTACATAAATTGTTTTTTTCTCTCTCCCCCAGAATAAAGTACTTGCAACCTATTGCCTATTCCCTTCCTTTCCACTAAAATAATTGTTTTTTCAGGCTTCATAGATACTTTGCTCTAACACTTCAAATCTTGTACTGATACATTGCCATTATCTCTGACAGCCCCATCTGAACATAGCTTACTACTTCTTATGGACTAAGTATTAAACCCTGATAACTCAAAGGAAATGCCTTTTGTTTTCTCCATGCCCTGCTAGTTAACTCAGTATTTGTTTCCATATCTTGCTTTGGAGTTTTTTTCTGCTATTTGATACTTATTTTCCCACTTCAGTTAAATCCCCAAATATGAAATAAAATCTTGATGTTAAGTAGGGATTTTTACCTGACATTTTTTTTACCCTCCTTATAGTCTGTTACAGTTCCCTCATGAATAAACCATTGGTCACACTTATTCTGAGTTAAGTTTTGACTTAGATTACCAAAGCATTAGAATTTTGAATTTTTCTGTCTAAATCTCAAAATTTCACTAATTTTGATTTTGTTTCAAAGTGGGGGTTTTAGTCCTGCTTTTTGTGTCAGTATTTAAGATATTTGCTTGTTCCTTCCTTTTTTAAATCAAATTTCGTCCTAGTTCCTCTAGCCTATTTAGCAGTGTTGGCAGTAAGGTTAATGCTGTGCTGAATGGACTGAAATCTCCCTTCACTGCACGGGCAATGAGCCAAGTCCTGTGGAAAAAGACAGCTTAATTTAAGCAATCTTATCACCATGGTAATAGCTCCTCTAAGGGGACAGTGAGGTACCAGACCATAAACCTGAGATTCAATTATCATTAATTCATATAAAACTTTGAAGTAGTAGAATAATAAGAGGAGTATTTGGGGTTCAAGGCAGTTATTATTTTCAGTTACAATTCAGCAATATTTCTGAGCCCTAAAGTTTGATTTTGTCTCCAAACACTTGAAAACTTTTGAGAGTTTTGAAGTTCAGGAAGTGTATTTTAATCATTATATAGATGGAATCATTCCCCTCTGTGTTACATAGTTATTTGAGGTGTATAGGTATGATTAGCTGTATTTGTTTTCCTGAAAATATCGTGGTTATATTTCTGTTTGGTATAGAGGCGGTCTTGACAAGCAAGAGATTTATTCTGTACTATGGTTTAGCTTTGTTGTTTTTAAATCAACCTCATAACTATTTGTTCACTTCAGGAAGTACATTGATAGCCTTCAAGTCACAGACAACTGTAGATAGTCCCTTTCTGTGTAAGCTGGAGTGGTTCTAAAAGCAAAAAGTAATTAAATAAAAATACATCTAGAAATACACAGTTCAGTGTGAGTTCTTGGAAGATTTGATCTTTCTCCTTGGTCTCTGCATTTTGAGCATCTTGTGGATCTTGTGAATCTTGCCTCCAGTGCAGAGACACAGAAAGCACTTTTGTGCCTTGATTTTTTTCCCAGTTCTGTGTTTCCATAGCAAACAGAGTAGCTTTTACAGCTCCCAAGGCAGACAGGTGTTAATGATCATAACCCACCAAACAGGGAGACAGTTTCTACTTGAGCAATGCAATTCACTGGGAACTTGTTTGCAAATGGAGCCTACTCCTGAGTTAAATGACTGGATTTGGGGCTATTCCAAGAATAAATCCAGGGGAAGGCTTCCTTTATGACCTCTCCTTCAAATTATGTTGGCCAGTATTTGCTATTATGACATTTCTCTTGTATTTTCTCATTTTCTACCTAATTAAACAATAAATCAACATATACAGAGGCTGACCATATTAAAAACAGACACATGGCAAGCGTTTTAAATTCATTCAGAGTCCCATGTGTTTTCACCGCATAGCAGAAAAGATCTGAAAATATTTCAGCTTCTGAATTGCAAAAGATAAACTGGAGACTGTCAATATGACCATGAATTTAAAATAAAAGCTGTAAATATGACCTGAAATTTAGTAATGCAAGAATGAAGGTGGCTTTTATGGAAATAAAAATACAAATATTTGTCAGCTACAATGAAGTACAACTTGAATGTCAGCAGCAATGGCTCTTGAGGGTCCTGCTTTTGAGTAGTTTGAGATCTAGTCACTAAGGACAATAAGGGAATTCAAATAGTTTATACACTCTATTGTATTTTTTCTTTGTGAGAAGCTCTGATGTGGGCTTCCCTGGGATAGTGGGATAGTATTTGTGTAAGGGTTTTTTATGGAGGCTCAATATAGTAACTTGAACAATCACACTGCAGATACTCCTTGCTAATTATTTTGAATAATGTGATGGTATATAAAGTTATAACCAGAAGTAAAGCTATGTCGTGATTTTATGGCTACCAATGAGCAAGCAGCCTTTTAGCTTTCTATGAAATAGTGTTTCCATTTACAAAACCAGAAACAGACTGAATCAAAATTTTGAAAGAGACCAATAAATACAGGTTAATACAAAGGGTCTAGACTGTGAGAAGGGGTCAGAGATATGAAAACAATTCTACTTTTTCATTTCCAAAAAAATCAGGTATGTTCGTGTAATGTTACTGCCCAGAAATTCTCTATTTTCTGGATAGCTATTTCTAGGAAAGTTGGTTTCAAAGACTAAATAGTATTTATGTAGCTAATGTGATACATCTCTTATCAAGTGAACTTTGTCTTGTTTGTCACAGTAGCTGTACAGATTGGATTAGACCATATGCATGTAGGTACTTGGAAGTAGACTGAAATGCTGGTTACAAAAGTCAATTAGAATATTCATAGGAGGACATCAGTGGTGAAGAGAACTGAGGGGCAGATACTTCAGTTACTCATTCCTTTCTTTAAGTCATGCTTCCAACCACAGAATGTAGGCAAGAAAATTACAATTTTGGGATTTTTGTCCTTCCTGATTCATGGTTTCAAAGTACTTTGCAAATATTATGTACTTTTTATAACTTACATAAATATTATTTTAACAGCTATTTTTCATATTTTCCACAAAATAATCTTAAAATTTGTTGAAGAAAAAAAATAGAGCAAGCCATGATCATATTCCTTCCTTACAGCACAAATTTGTGTATACATTGGTTCCGTTTTACTCAGCTGTTTGAGTTGGGATGCTACAGCTAAATTCTAAGCCACAGAAAAGCATTTTGAAAATTACTGAAATAATGTAGAGATGTCACCATGTATCAGTAACAAAGTCCATACTGGTATATGCAAGAGGAATTCATGTCCTCAGTGTGGTAATTTTTTATCTTTTTTTTTTCATTAAATAGCCAATGAAACCAGAAAGCAGTTGTATTTTGGACAACAGTTTCATTATAGAAGCTGTTCTTGATTGACTTTGGAACTGTCTTATATTTATAAAATTATTGTCCTGGATTTCTGCCAGAGACTTGAAAGTTTAGTCACCTGGTTAACAGGCTCAGCTTGCCTACAACAGACAAGTGAGTCAGCATCACATCCCTTGTTGTTCAGTACTGAAGCAAAAAGCAAAGAATACAGATTCCTCTTACATCCAGGGTCACAGTGCTCAGTTTTCAGATGCTATGTAAAGAAAACATGAGTGAATAAAGGGAAGCAATTCTATGTGAATGATTCAAAAAGCAAGTCCAGCTCAAAGAGGAAATTTTAACAAAGTGGTTNAATAGAATGTAAAAAATATATATAGAATGTAAAAATAGAATTATAAAATAAATTAGATAAGAAGTTTTCTTGGCTATTTTTCCCTTCCTTCACCCTTGACCATCCTTGTTCCTGGATGTTCCTTGTTCTTACATACAAAAATGTGAAATAAACATTGTAAAATTACAGGTCAGTTCTATCTATAATTACAAGTCATGTCTTAAATATAGTTTTCCTGGGTTGGTTTTCAAGATGAGGGTATAGTGTGTATATCTTTGTGATCAAGTGGGTGTCTTGGTTTTTATATATATAATAGCTGTCTTGTTTTCATACTATTTTGTTGAGAGCCATATGGGAGATTTATAAAAAAATATATTCTGATTAGTGTGTAAGTTTAGAAATGTCCTCTTCTTTCCTCTCCCACTTTGAGTACAGAGTAGAATGGATAGAAAACCAGGAGAAAGTGAATTTCTGCCTCTTAGTACTGTCACAGGAAATATTAAGTGACTTAAAATGGGCATGTACCAATGTCTTTTTGTCAGTGTTTGCCAAAGTAGATGGGCAACCGTATCAGTTCCAAATCCCTTTTGGCTACCATCTCTGTATATTTTTTGGCTGTGCCAAAAAACAGAATCCTTCTTATATTTCATCTGCTGTGCCTCTTAAAAATCTCCTCTGCATTTCTGTTGACGTCTAAAGGAATTACTTCATTTAAATATCAGTATATATACAGGTATACAATTACATACATTATGTGCAGCTATAAAATGCAGTTGAAAAGAAATTGGATAACTTAAATGGTTGAACTGAAGTCTTCTTAGGTTTTTCTGTCACATAGCTTTGCAGCAATTTGTAATGCTTTAGGTAACTATCTCTTGAATGTGAAACATTTATAGGTACAAATGTATTCCTACTTGGTTTATCCAGAAGAAATGCAGACTAATTTTCTGGCCAAAGTATAGCAAGATTTGTGTTTCTAACTTAGCTGTTGGCTCCCTTTCAAGTCTACTTTTGTTCTTCATTTTTTTGTCTTACAAACTCATGATTTTTAATGGAAAGAAAGCATGTTGTAGGAACAAAAGAAGGTCTGGGCCTACAGATGCTTGGCACAGAGTTAATGCATAGAAAGTTACAGAAGTGATACCAAGCCCTTGACAAAGTTGAGGGACATTTCTACAGTATTAGGATATAACAATATTTCCTCAGTATTGAATTACAGAATTCTTCGTGGGGTTAATCTGGTTTCTGTAATAATATTATGTGATTGCCACATGAATTCCGTTGGTATGTTGCTTCAAGCTTTTAGAAGACTTAAATTGCTGTTCCAGATAAGAAGTCAAAAGTACATAACGAAATATCCTGATGGAGAGGCGTGTAAAGAAATGAACTTTTCTCTAACCTTCTCCTTGCTAAGAATTCATCATTTGTATGAACTGTGCTCTTGGGCTTATCTGCCATTCCTCCTGAGGTTAAACAGGAGCACCTGGACGAGCCATGGGAAACTGCTTCTCCACAGAATGAAAGCGGTTCTGCACTCAGCAGGACTAACAGGTCTCATTTCATGCCTTGTGTCAGCTGAATTTCCCAACACCCCCCTTCCTTTCCTCTTTCCTGGGCATGTCAGTGGCTCCTGGTCAGCCGTGGTTCCACTTCACTCCCCAGTGGGGCTGTGCTGGGCAGGGGTGGGTGGAGAGGACAAAGAGCTCAGTGTAGCAAAGGAACCTCACTGGGGCTTTCGCTGCTTTTGTTGCTGGTGTGGGGGACTTTGATCCTGGCAGGGTCTTTTTCTTCCTTTTAACTTCTCTTGAGAGGATTCAAAGTTCAAAAGTTTTACATCTGTAGAGATGAACAGATGGATGAAGAGCCAAAGAGACATTGTGGTTACCTCAAAGAGGGAGTGCTTTCCAACTGCCTTTTCTACATGGGAAGTTATTACTGAGCTTTAATATTTATTTATGTATTGGAGTTATCAGGGTAATAATATTAAGTGACTTCTATTTCACCAACAAATGCCTTATGGATTATGTCCTATATTTCTCTTTTTAAGAGAATATTATTATCTTTTTTTTTTTTTTTGGAT
>VXAC01000504.1:471588-600409 GCA_013399225.1 Rhipidura dahli
TTTTTTGGATATTTTTGATGGTTTTGTGGACATTTAGTTTTTCTCCACTTGGAAGTAGTGGTGTTATCAATCATCCTTATAAATGCACTGATTTTTCTTGTGTTCCCAATTTACCAAAAAAGAAAAAAAAAACAGGCCTTAGCTTTTCTCTTAGATCAAATATTAAAGCACACATCAGACTGCAGTGACATCTAAACTTTTGAACTGCAGGTTTTATTATTTTGCTCTTTAGAAAGAGAACCTGATTTTATAGAATGGTAGCACCAGTTTAGCATGTCCTGACATCCTTTGGGAACCATGGTGTGCTCAGACAGATGAGGAGTCATCGGAGTTTATGAGAACATAGTCACAGTCTGGCTTTGGAAATTTGTCTTTGTGCCACCAGTGTTTTTCAAATTCTATAGAAATGTCTTTGAGTACTCAATATACTCTTCCAAAAAATAGAAGCTGTAAACAATTGGGTTTTTTAATCATTTTCTCAACATTATTTCACTGCTACCTCAGTTTCAGTGTACCATTGCTTCAGAATCTTAGTTATATTACAAATTAGAGCAATGTAAATTCTCCTCTGTGTGAATGGAATCATTTGTCCAAAAGAGAGTGAGCTGGATCCAGGTTCTGTCCACTCTTCTTCTAATAGAGAAGCACCTCTGCACAGTAGCATTTTATCATCAAGCCCCTGTCACAGATTCCTGTGCAAAAGTATGAAATTATTGCTGGCTATTGATTGCAGGTTGTTAGAGCCTTAATAATAACAATTTTCTGTTCAGCATTTCCTTCCCTTTACCTTTGATCTATGCACCATAAAGGACGATCAGTACTGCCAAAATCAGACTTCTTAGCCATAAGTTCCAAAAATTTAAATGAGAAATTATAAATAAGTAGGTTTTTGTCATTATGTCTTGAACATGTAAACCATGTAAAGAACAATTGTTCTTTATGTACTTTTTATATTTGTAATACTTGTATATATGTGTATGTGTATATATATGCACACATACTTCTCATATATATATGCTTATATCTAATAACGTCTTATTTTATATGGTGATTCTGCTGTTTCCTTGAAAATCAGTAGGAATTTTGACAGGACATTTTTTCCTGCCAAAAGTCTAAGTGACTGTGTATCTTGTTAACTGCTAACTGAGAAGTAAAACTTCACATACTTGCAAAAGCTTTCATGTGTGACAACAAAGCATTGAATCCAGAATAACCAGCTGTGCTCTCATAGCCTGATAGGAAGGAAGCAGGTTTATATAGTCCTGTAAACAGTTATATTACTTGATTTGAATGTATTATTTTACTGTATATGAGTTCATAATTTTTGAGCTAAAATAGTTAAAGGTAACATTACAATGTGGAGAGCAATGCCATCTTTCTAATGTGTGTATCTACAGCTGTGGAAGTCAGTGGGAAGGAAAACTAGAATGTGTTACCTGATGTACTGCCAGGATGCTGTACTCAGTCAGGGTCAGATGTCCAGTTTTGTCCGAGTGCAGTTCATTTGGGTAAAAATCATGAAGCAGAAGTAACAAATATTCAAATTTCATTCTTGTGGTTTGGTCGTAAGACTCATGATACACAGGCCCTGTAAACTGCAATGCAAGCTAACCTGTATTCTCATTTGCTTTCTTTTTATATAACTAAAGCACTCTTTAAAGATAAAAGTGCTCTGTAATACCTTTTTATTTTCTATAATCTGGCATTTTGAAAACCCTAACCTTTCTTTTAAAATCTTGTAATAGAAATACATAATACCACACTCATTACACCACTTTAGCAATTACCATTTCAGGAAAATGTATTTACAGTATTCTTAAAGGCAAATGTCACAGGATAACAACGTTTCATATTCTCAAGTGTTTGAGACTGTGTACATCCTCCTGTGTATTCAACAAAGAAATTCTCCTAGCATGAATTGACTGATCCATATAGGCTTTCAAAAACATGTCTTGTGCCTTGCTGAAGGTGCAAAGGCACATTTGCCATTGGGAAGATTCTGGACCATGTCACTTGCTTTTTCAGCTCAGACCTCATGGCTTGAGCCAGAGAACACCAAGATGCTCTAAAGTCCTTTGGGTGCATGCTGTGGCATGACTTTGAGAGGTGCACCTGTCAGAAAAGAGGGCACTGAGGAAGATTGCTCACTTAGATAAAACAAAGGAAAGAAGGACCAAAGAAAACTGGTGTTTCCAAAATAAGGTGTGGTTGGTATGGTCAGCCCTGAACTAGCTCTTTTGCCACAATTTTTGAGCACATATTACAGTAAGATATTGTTTAACATTAAATAATCTTTCCTAAATTCTCTTGGAGAGCTCTTGCCAGTCCTGAAAAACCATCCTTCCTCCTATAAAAAACTACTCTATACTTCTGCACCGGAGCTTGTTCTGCAAGGCACATTTTTGTACCTTATTTTTTGTGCTAATGTAAGTCTTTACTATTTTTTCTTGAAGGCAATCAGTCCTGCAAAGTATGCTGAAATAGGTCTCCAAATGAATTCTTTCTTAGTATGTTTGAGAACCACTGCAGTAGGCAAAAGCATTTGAAGAAAAACTGCTCTCAAAATAGCTCAATTAAGAACAGTAAAGAAATTGTGCTCACCTATATAGTAACTACAGTTCTTCAGAATGGATTATCCTTGTAGGTCAGGTGACTAAGTAGTCACTCTTTTTTTTAATTTCCTATATTGCATGGTAAAAAATAAATGTTCACATTGGCATTGGCTCTAGCATTTTTGGGGTATTCCAGGTGAATAAACCAGATAGGTGTGGATGGAGGGGGTACTGCTGGCAACAGATCCCATGTCTCTGTCACACCTGTGTAAAGGCACACAGGGGCTGCTCATCTTGGAGGATCCCAGTGTGCCACTGAGAAACAACCTTCCCTCAGCATTACTCTGAAATATGGGGAAAATAGTTTATAATTTATTTATGTTGTGAAGTTTCACTGAAACATTGCTGGACATCTTGTGGTGTGGTTAAAAAGCTTGCAGAGGGTATTCAACTATACATTTTCCTGTCTTTGATATTATCTGTGGCTATATACAGCATTTACTGTACAGTGCTTATATAGTTCCTTTTGCTTTTTACATCACAGAGTGTTTTTTACATCATTCTTTGTCTTCTCTTTGTAGGCATTTCCTGTTTAAACATGGATCTGGGTCTTCAGCTATCTTCAGCGCAGCCAGTCAGAACTATCCCTTAACATCCAATACTGTTTACTCTCCACCTCCTAGGCCTCTTCCTAGAAGTACCTTTTCCAGACCTGCCTTCACTTTTAACAAACCTTACAGGTGTTGCAACTGGAAGTGCACAGCTCTGAGTGCCACTGCTATCACAGTGACCCTGGCACTGTTGCTCGCCTATGTCATCGGTAAGCCCTGCTTCCTTTCCTCTGCTGAGTTATTCCTTTACCTCCTCTGCTCTGTTGTCTTGCTTTGCACTAACACAAATCATGTTTTACTAATAATAATTTGCTGGTGGTGCTTTGTAAATCCTGCATTGGCTAATGGAATTCTCATTAACTTTCTACTCTGTTAACCTTGATGCTGCCTAACAGAGAAAGAAATATTCAAGATTGCATGTTTATACTAGCAGAGGACTCATACTGATTTTAATTGCTGTGATATTTTCTTAAACATTTGATTTTCATAATATGCCTTACAACATTGTTGCTGTTAAAGAATTATTTGGAAAGACTGTTAATGTTTAATTGTGTTTTGCCTTGCTACCCTTAGTTAATTTCTTCAGTCTCATCACCGTTGAAGTCTTACACTGTTTTCCTCCTAATTGTTGTATTTGCTAAAATGACAGCTGGCTCTAAAAAGAGTTTTACACCATGTTGTCTAAGATAGCTTTTGTTATCCCTTTACTGAGTGTATGTTTAAAAAATAGGTTACACAGTATCAACTTTGTCATTTTGTTAACAAAATAGATTGGACATGTTTATCAGAGTAGCTAGAAAGCTCTTCCCCAGGTTTGGGATTTTTTATTTTGTTGAGGACAGGTATATTGGAAGTGGCTTGAAGTCAGTGTGGTCACAATCATACTTAGGAGAGCAATTCTTTGTGATTGCCTACATAACATTTAGCCTGAACTTTAATTATTACATTGGGTTTTCAATCTGAATTGAAAATATTAAAGAACATTCTGTGTGTAGAATTTAAGAATGTGACTGTGACTTTTTTAAGAATAGGGAAATCTAATTTGTTTTTGCTGTCTCACACACACACTTGGACTCTTAGATGGCAGTTCAGAGGTGGCAGGAGCTACAGTATCCCTGATACTCCATAGCTTGAATGGAAATAATTCCAGGTTTGCCTGAAAGACTGCAGTTGATACTTCGTAAAACTTGTCAGAAATACAAGTACAGATACCTCCAAATTGATAAATGGCCACTGATTTTCTATACTCTCTGAATAAACATATCTATAGTGAAAATTTTTAAAATTTCAGTAATTTCTTGTTTCCCACTGAGGTCTTTTTTTGGTCCCATAGTGCCAAAGTTTTGGTAATTATCAGCAAGATGCTCATCAGGAGGGATTTTTTCCTAACATCCTCACCTAATGCATATGGGAAAGCAGATTTGAGCATTTCTGGTGCATGATGATTTGAAAGCACCTGAGGATCTCGTAAGCTCCATTAATTGCAGATTTGCAGAACAGCTGGTGAGCATATGCCCTCAGTTAGGACTGGCTGGATCATTTCTGCAGCCTCATCTGTTTGCTACGCATATTATCCCACCCACACCATTTAGATTTTATCTGGATGGAGCACTGCCTCTTTCATCCCTGTTTAGATTTCAGTCTGTCTCTGAAATTTCTGTAACTTTCTAGGGATATACTGCTATATGCCATCAGCCTGAGAAGGCTGGAAGCACTCCTTGTCACCATGAATTAAAAAGCTCTGTGTGACTCTCCTGTGGATGTGTCTGTTTATCATATCTTGGTAACACAAGGGTGTAGCCTGTTTTCTTTAGTTAGGCAAAAGCAGGTAAAATGGAGATGTCCTTGCATTTTATAGATTATTACTATTTTTGTTTATGTTTTCTATGAAAAAAAATATGATTTTTTGAATCAGGAGTTATAATTCAGAAAACTTTCCAGGATGCCACTATTTGCTCTTGTTTTCCCCAGAAATGTTTCTGGTGCATATTCACTGCAGATTCAGGCAGTATTAGTTAGCTTATTCCCAGTGAACATTCCTGCTGCCCATCTCTGGTTGGCTAAATATTTAAATAAGTTTATGGTCTCTTCTTATGACTCAGATACCTTAGTTCTTCCCCTTTTGCTAGATTTAAATCATGGCATAGAAACTGATCTTGAAGTTCACTGGCTCTGTAGGCTTGCATATTTGCATATCTTTTCACATTGAAAGTTTAAGTGTGCATGTTTTAAACGAGTAGTTGAATATAGAAATTCAGGCTGTATGTAACACTCTGAAGTTAAAATTCACTCCCACAAGTGTTTTCTCTTTGCTCACCGTGACTCAGATCCCTCACTCCATCAGGTTTCTTCAAGTCAGAGGAAGTTGTGTCTGAGCAAGCACTACAGATGTGGGCTCAAATTGTAAAACAAAACTTGTTTTCATTTCAGGACCAAACTTAACCTGTGATCAGCTCAGCAGTTGTTACTGGAAGAAAAAGGGAGACTTTTTAAAGCCAAAATTGTTTTCATCATTTTGTTTTTTGATGTAGCCTGCATCAACTTAATATGAACTACAATTTCAGGCCAAATGAATGTTGATCAAAATTCAATATCAAGCTTTTTCTTCTCCTAATCTAAGAATTTGAATGTTCTTTTTCAAGTATTTTTCACTGCCATTAAATGTTTGAGCTACACATTACTTTTAAAAAGAGGCCTAAATCTCAGCCTCAAGTCAGAACATCTCCAAAGTTTTAGAAACACAAAGCTTATTCCAGATCAAAATTTATAAGTGGCTCTTATATTTGTAATGAACTGAGACCTGTGCCAGAGTGCTCTGTGATTTCTTTTCAATAAAGGGTAAACTAGCAAAATGGTTTTGTTCTTTTATTTTTCAGCCTTTCCCACTTATCTGTGAGACTCAATAGTGAAGCTTTTACGTAAGAACATGTAATTCTTCTGTATTTTCTCTCCTTTGAACTACTACTCAGTTAAAAAAAAATACTACTTCTTCATTAATCCTCTTTTGGCCTATAATCACTGTGTTTACTATTTGGCCTTTCTGAAATAAATTTGACTATTATATGGACAATAAGGAAGTTATAGAACACTGTTGATGTTTGTGTAACAGCAGAATTATTGAAAATCTTTATCAAGTAAAATACAAAGTTTCACATCAGCAGGAGTAATTTCTGTGAATAGATTCTAAAGTCATAGTAGTTACTCCAAAAAAGCCTTATTTCATAAAGTGCCTGCTTGGTCTTCGAACTGTTGGAGATGTAATTGTAAATGTGTTGAATTATTTTCTATGGAGGAAAGTCCTACTTCCATTTTCTGGTTTCCTGTGCGTTGAGAAATGTAAATCATGTGAATCTGGGGCACAGGTGTTGAATTTGCTCACGAAGTGGGCAGCGAGGCAGCTGAGCAGTTGGGACACACCTCAGGGAGGTGATGTTGGTGCCTCTCACTAATGCATGGGGAGCTACAGCAGCTCCACCAGCAGTTCTTTGCCAAGTTTGACTCTTGCTAAAAAATTTAAGAGTAAATTAAGGAAATACAAGAGATAAAATAAGAAATAACAGTATTTCTTCTGTTTTTTTTCCAACACCACATCATTTCCTTTAAGCCCAGTACAATGGGTGGTATGGCTTCTCATTTAGTAGGTATTTTTAACCCATTAGTGAGTAGGATTTCTCTTCCATGATACTTTACCTTTTATCAGCAGCTGATTTGCAAAACACTGGTCCTATTGATCAAAGGTGCTGAACTCCTACTGTTCCTATTGATTTCAGCAGGTGATGCAAATGTTCAGTGCCTCTGAAAATTGCATCTCATGTTCTTGGATTTAACCATCCCTGACTACAAAATGACTATTTTATATACAAATGAATTCTCAAGTATGAATATGAAGTCATCCCTATCCTTCATGATATTATCACTATTTATGAGTATGCACTGGAGATGGGTGTTGGGTCTTAAATTATATTCACATGGAGGGTAAGGAAATTAAAGCCTCTGAGCTGACTGACACTGTGACCTGCCATATCTCACTGTGTGCAAGGGAGAGGAGTGATGGTTTCAACATTGGGAAAGGCCAGGCCAAATTCTAAGGACATATGTATCTCAGAGCATAAATTTATAACATTGCTTGCATCACTTTAGACAATGTATAACAGTAGCAAAAATAGGAATTATGCAGAGAAGGCTCAAGGGGAAAATATACTGCTGTACACTGAAGAATATAATAGTATAGTAATCAGTGCTGGTTGTTTCAGGGTTATGCAAATGTTGTGATACAGATGCATAACCCTGAAATGCCATTGAGCTCCTTACTGGGAGAGCTCTCACTGAGACAGATACATCAGGATCTCTCAGCTGGGAATTGTGATGTCTGCACTCTTGGATCCTGGATCTTGCCACAGAGCTTGATACTGTCACAAACCTCTAGGTACTCAGAGGAGACACACTTCCTGTTGCCCAAGACTAGGTTTTGTTTGTTCCTAAGTCTAAAATATGACTTGGTAATGAAAAATGAAACCATCATCCCTGTAGGAGGATTTCAGGAGAGAGGGGTATATTTGTATTTTCAGATAGAAGAATAATGTTAGGTATAAAGAGAAGACTTCTTGAGAAAGAGGAGAGTGCTAAGAGATAAAACGGCTATAAAAAATACATGGAAGAAGTCCTTATTTCATTAATCACCTTAAATGGTCAAAATAACTTACCACTTTAATAGGGATTTTAAAAAATATTCTGAAGTCTGAATCAAATATTAACAGTATCAAATTCTGAAATCTGTTTACAGCAGAATGAAATAGTATTTTATTTGTAAAATGAGATTACAGAAGATGACCTCTTCTAAAGGTCAGGATCAGAACTTTGATTCTGGCTCTTACTTGTGCCCAGGTATTTTTCTCATTAATTCACCTTTACTGGAACTGTGACACTGATGCATCTGTGGCTTCATGCCACAGTGAAATCCAGTTTTATAAGCAGGACCTGCTAGCAGTTAGAGAAACAAATAATTTTCTGGCACTTAGAACAGGTGCAGAAAGAGTAGTCAGCTGCTGATAAACATTCTATTACAGCTCTTCTGAAGTCTGGGCGTCAGGGGGATGATCTACTGAGATTCTGTAAAACAGCAGAGAAAGCCAAACAAAAGCCTTTAGTGGAGGTCAGCAATCTGGAGAGACTTCATATTTGCAGGATTTTTGTCCTTTGAAGTTCATCTCACAGGTAGTAAGTACTTATTGCACAGGACTTTTTTGACATCTTCTCACTACTTAGTGTCTCTTTTGCACTGGAGCCAAGGCTCTTATTCATATTCTGCCAAACATGTAGCACCGGAGTTGACAAGATGTGCTTACACAGAAGGTAGATAAGAATAAATTAAATTAGATCATTGGCTTCCTAGCAGATGGCGGGTTAATCCAGTTTACAAAGTGAGTTCTGAAAAAACTACTTGTATTTTGTGGATATTTACTTGAGTATGCTGTAGCAGTGTGGGGATGAGGTAGTCAGTCTGAACCTGTCCAATTGTTTTGTTTAAATGTTGAACAAAATAAATTATCTGGTCAGTTACTTCAGAGGTAAAGACCCAAGCTTTTGTTCTGAGCATGGTCCTACTGGTTTCACTTACAGCAGTAACGTGAAGCAACAAAAACCTGCCTCTAAGTAGGAAAAATCCCTTAGGCAGCATAAAGTTATATTTACTTTTCATCTCTTTGCTGAGAGATTCCATGAAAGAAATTTATGGAAAGGATAGATGATGTAGGCCTTTAATATTTCTTCTTCTGCTAGAGATCTGTTTTATACCTAATAATTATTTTTTTACCTAAGAAGCATAATAAATTAGCTAAGAAAAGCTCTGTACTGTGTCTGGGATCTCCTGTTCTAGAGAGGGAGAGGTCATTTAAAACCACCCTGCACAGCTCCACTGGGTGGCCTGGCCAGGGCAGGTTGGCAGGATGGTGGGGAAGAAATTTAGGTTCAATGTAATCCTGTGGCATCCTCCAGTCTCTTCAAATCCAGTGACCACAAACTCCTCCAAATTTAGATTCTGCTATAACATCCATAATGCATGTTAAAAAAAACCCAAAAAACTGTGTCTGCTTTTGTATTAGAATTTAACAAAAACTTTGAATTAAAAAGGGCTATCTAATAAAATATAAATTAAATATAGGTATGGTAGTATCCATCATGTAAGCCCTGTGCCCCAACATTATGTAAAGAGGGTCAAATTATGCCTTCAGACCACTTTTACCTCCAGATCACCTCAGTGAAAGCAATGTACAACTCTGTTCATGGCAACATGCAACTCATAGATTGCACAGAATAATGTAATAATGTAATTATTACAAAGTAATAATGTAATTATTGACATGGGATTATACTGGATGTTCAAGCAAGCCAAGAAAGAATATCTTTTCAGATGAGTGCAGTTCCTACCAGCAGGGAGAATACTGCACTCAGCTGTCAGTGGAGAAGTTTGGTTAGGCCAGCTGATGGAAGTTAGGGGCTGATGCTCCTGCTGACTCACCACAGCTCCTCCTAACAAAAGTGTGAATTTTGCAATCATGCCAGCTACCAAGCTGTTTCATCTCCATTTGCCTGCTGGTCCTTGGGTATTGCCTGAAACTGTAGCAGCTCAGCAGTAACCCTTATGCACCCTACCAATGACTGAAGTATTTGCGGTGCTGGAAAATGCAGGGTATGTGATTGCAGAAATTTTTTGGAATGCCAGATAGTCAGAGCCAGAGTAGCTTTTGCTTCTTCTGTAACGTAAATGTAGTCATCAAACCTCAAAGGCTGTTCTGTGTGAACTTGAGCTACATCATATAATGCATCCTTAGTCCTAATGGTGGGGTTCATACTGTTAGTCAGCACCCAGCCCTCAAGGGTACTGCAGTCAAAGTCTTCAGAAGGTTCAGCTCTGAGGAAAGGGCAGAGACATTCATCAGAAAGTGAATCTCTCTTCTTTTTGCCCCGCCCAGTACTAAGTTGGACAGAGTGATGGTATCGTCTCCTGTTTGTTCTGTGGAGTAGGATCTTACACCTGGACATTACACATGAGAAATACAGCTGAGAACCTTGCAAATGGATTTATGCTGTGGGAAATGACATTGTGGCCCACATTTAAATTGCACAGCATTTTCTGTGCCCCTTTTGTAAAAGCCCAAAATCCACTAGAAAAAAATCAAAGGGAGAATAACTCAAAGAGAAGTTCTTTTGAGCTTTTAAATGAAATTTAGTACATGCCTACTTATTTCTGAAGAGATTTGAGAGATGGAGATTTGAAAGTTTTATGTAATCTTATTTGCTGAAATAAGTGTGTACTTAAAACATGCTGTACATATGTTGTAGAAAAAAAAGGTCTGTCGGAATTTTCTATACCCTGGGTAAAAGAAAAGTATCACAGAAAAGGAAAAGGTTAGGGAGGGCTCTGTGTCTGCTAAGTAAACATTCCCTGTAGTTAACTTCTGAAAAAGATATCTCTACAAATTAATGCCTTTACTGGTGTTTGTGGTCTGGTTACCTCCAGAGTGACACCTGGATCTGAAGGTTATTTCTCAATAGCTATAATAAATGTAATGAAAATTGGAATTATTTTAAGATAGCAAGCTGACTGGAGTTGTGCAGTGCTAGAAGTCATTCAGAACAATTCACATAGATCTTATTTTCACAGCCATGTGCTTTGCTGTACAACCCTCAGTTGTGCCCATTTTTTAGCACAAGTCTGGTGCCCCGTGTCACCTCCCAGGGATGAGACACCCGAGCCTGGCAGGGACCATCCTCTCTGCAACGCAGTTGGTGTTTCTCAAGGAGGAAGCTGACTGTCAAACATAGATTCAGATAGTTTTGCCAGCTTGCCAAGCTTTGGCACGAGCTATAAATGCAACAGCAATTCCCCAGCCTGAAGAATGACAAAGCCAGCAAATGATCAGAATTGGTGCAACAACATACACAGAGTGTGTGATGTGGCAAAGACAGGCACCAAGGAAAAGGTGCAGCACACATTCAGCCCTGGCTTTGTGACATACCCTCCCACGTGCAAATGCTGTCCTAGGAAATGAATAATAACAACAATGGGAATAGTGTAAGAAAGCAACTACATTATATTCATGATTCCATAACCACTAAAAGCTTATTATTGGTGTGTGCAGTTGTGTTTTGCTTCTAGTGTTTCAAGTGCTGATACAATTTTTTGCATTAGTATAATTGAAATGTACATTCATTACCTATCAGTCCCATTGAACTGTGTTCCCTTTTGTTGTTAATAACTCTTTAAATAATAATAATGTCCAGAAGCCCAAGCCAGGAGCAAAAGCACTTACTCTAGAGATGTCAAGGCTGCTTTTTGTTGTCTTGCGTTAAGAACCTCAGAACCCAGACCTTAACCCTGTGTGATCTCACTGCAAGACCCTTTTCAAAGTATTATCCTGGTCCCTTGATGATTTCAAGACCATAGAAAATGAAGCAATCCAGGCTTGAGATCTCACCACTGACAGCAGAAAGCTTAAAAGTACACTTCTAATACCTCTTGGGGAGTGGATATGTGCTGCCCAATGTCTCCAGAGTCCAGATCTGATGGTGCGTGAGTGGTTTGAGATGCAGTAAATTTGTCACAACTACTGTCACCTCACTAATTCAGTAGTCATGCTCTCATTTGCTTGATTTGGATCACGTATCTGTAGTTGGGTGAGCCAGGAGTGCACAGATCTGGAATTATGACTGTAGATTGGCAGCTTTGCATTCTTGTGGTACTTTTCCCAAGCCCTTGACAGGAATCCCTTCAAGGCTTGGGATTTTGTTAAGTTTTTATAACTTTTCAGCATGCAAGGGAGATTTGTGACCAAACACATGGGAAATAGTCTCCAAGTTTCCTGGTTGTATTGGGATATTTTCCTTGAAGTATGTACAAGTGCAGAATAAAACCATGTACTTTCTTAATGCAAGACTCATTCTAGACCACACTTATTTTTCCTGGGAGTCTCTGAGGTTCCTACATGGTTCAGGAAGAGCAAATATATTGACTTTTAGGCTCCCACTGTGGGCAGATCCTACTCAGTGCAAATTGCTGCATGTGGTTAAAAGAGCTGTTGCTTGGGCTTTGCTCTTTATGTGACAATTTCAGCTCCTCAGTGGGGGTCATTCTCAATCCGTATTTTAGTGGGTCATCAGTCCTCCCTGCTGAGTTACTCCAATGCTAAGGCAACCTTTTCCTTGGAATAATTTGCCCTTCTCAGTAAGACCTAGGTAATTGTCTAGACTAACTGCAGTACTATCATGTTATACTAAAATAAGATCCTCTGTTGCTGTCTTTCTTCAGCCATCCTTCAAGGCCTCAGATCCGAAACAAAGAAAGGAAAGCAGAAAACATGAATGGCTCTGCAGGCAAAGTAGAGTAGGCAGCCCCTGTGTATGGCAATGAAGATAGCTTATAACTTCCTAAAAGAATTATTTAGTAGGTTTCCTAGTACATACTTAATAACAACTATTTTTCTGTTAATTTTTGTTGTAAAATAATTGCATGTATTTTAGGTGTAGAGCCAGCTTTTTATCTGCAGTGTAATTCCAGAATAAGTCAGGAGTCAGTGTTTTTGCTAATGTTTAACCTAAATGAAAAGGCTTCTGAATGCAGTGGGAAAAAAAGTTTCACTTCAAATTGAATTGGAAAGGTGAGAAGTTTTAGTTGGTGTCATTGCTTATTTCAACAAATTCTGAGATCTTTAACAGTCAAAAGCTGAGGGATAACACTGATATAGCATTAGAATCTGTCACACAATATTGAATTTATTCAACTGTTATCCTTTTAATTGCAAGTAATTCCATTAATTGCTGTAGAAATTCATCACCCTGACCTGGCTGAGCTCCAGAAGAAAATGTGGAAACTAATTAAACATTGAGTTTTAGGTAAAATGGTAAATTGCTCATTAGCCCCCTTGAAATTCTGATATATTAGTAACAGAACAAAGCAATACTTGACTTTGCAGAAACTGAGTCATAGCATTCTTTCATAGTCTCACTGAGGGTGCTGTAGTTTAGACATCAATTAATTAGTCTTCATTTTTTTGCAGCAGTACACTTGTTTGGTTTAACCTGGCAACTACAGCCTGTGGAAGGGCAGCTCTATGAAAATGGAGTTAGCAAAGGAAATAAAGGAACAGAATCCATGGACACTACTTACTCACCAATCGGAGGAAAAGCTTTGGATAAAACGGAAAAAAAAGGTATGTGTAAATGAGAAGCCAGAGGGTTGGTGAATAGTTGAACATTGCTGCTGCTCAGATCCTGTATTTTCTACATTCTGACAGTATTTTGAGTCCAGGTTCTGTCTTCTCTAGTGTAATTTTAAAATAGGCATGAAAAGCCCATAATCAGAGAGGTTCCTTTAGCAGAACTCTCACTGAAATTAGCAACCAGCGCATTAGAAAAGGAAGGTTCAGTAGCACAGTGAGAGAAGAGACGAGAGTGTTTGGCTCCTGTCTTAAGGCAAGGGAGGAGAGACCACGTTTGCCTTGTTCCCTGTTGTGCAGAGGGCTTGACGCTGTGCCTGTCTTGCAGACCAAAGTCAGTCTCGGGCAAAGTGAACCTCTATGTACTGACAGGTCAGAATGTGCAGAAGAGTGGAAATCTTAATGCTTTTCAAGGCATCCAGTTCTTGAAGGCGTAAGATAAAGCACAGCATTCTGTGGCATCCCGGCTGACCCAGTCACGGTGAATCAGCTCCCAGGAATCTACCACAGCTTCCCAAAACGCCTGAGCCAGTCTGTCAGCTCCCTGCTGCCAGGGGCACAGCCCTGCTCTGCCCTCCCTGCTCCCTCTGCTGCTGCCTGTGTCCTTGTGCCTGCTGCAGGGATTGCCTCCTGCACAACCAGGCCACAGCAGTCCTCCATGGCAGCAGAAAATGGCTTTGTTAAGCCATGATGCAAATCATCTTCTGCCACAGAAGTGGCTTAACCTGACCTCTTGAAGCACCAGAGCTAGGACAGGAAAGGAGTGGGCTATGCAGCCAGGGTGTGAAATGGAGGGCAGGAACTGTCTGAGATGTGCAATTCCTTCCTCTTAAGCCTTGTCATTTAAAGTTGTTAGATCACCTCCTGCAGTATTAGTCACCAGCTCTGGCCCATGCTTCCCATCGACCACCGGGACAATGCTTTCTGACCAGAAAGAGCAGATGGTTTTCCCATTTCTTTTTATGGTACTCAGAAAAAGTGGATAAATCAGATCAGATCAAAGTGAATGGGAGTGGAATATGAAACCTAATCTTTCCAGCTGTTAGGAGAAAAGTAAAATTGTCCTGGTAGCTCTGCAATGATAGGAGACTTCCAGAGCTTTCCAATTTTAGAGCAGAGCAGGGATCTGATTTTTTGTGTTCTGGGTAAGATCCATGACTGAAAATAGGCAACAAAATGGAACATTGTTGTACCAGTCCCTCCAGGAGGAAGACTGCACTGCACATCAATAATCTTGCAAATCTGTGTGGCATAACAGGATAGAGATCATATTAGATAAATGAACAATAGAAATACATGTAAGGAGACAATGATGTTATTTTCCATTATTTCATCCCTTAGAATGGATTGGTAGTGAGTTGCAGTAAATGTTTTATACACTTTTGTATTTTTGTTCTGGTGCACCACGGAAAATATCTCAAATAGTTCTCCTCAGCTGCATTAAATCATTTTGTCAATATATTACAGATTTAATAAAAGCTTTTCCAATGCATTTGGCTTCCAAAGAAGGATGTGTAGAAAAAATCATCAAAAATGTCAAAAATCTTAAAAAATTAGATGGTTGGAAACAGAGGGAAGAATATGTGAGTCAATAAAGACTCAGTGTAGTAGGTAAAAACCCAAACCACCTGCCTTGCCCCTGGGAATCCCAGTTTTTAGTGTAGCTACACAACTACCCCACAACACTAAAGGACAGAGTCCTGTGATAGCAGAGCCATTTCACTGAGGGCCTACCCAGCAGTTTCAGAGGTCAGTCATGAATAGAACTACACTGTTGTCTCACTTGTCCCCTTGCACCTTTTGGGGGTAACATGTAATCCAGAGTTAAAGCTAGCAAGGAGTATACACTTGGAAAAACACGAGAAAAACCATGTGGAATTAGTACATGCACAGTCTGGCTCTGGCTAGTCTTTGCTTGTTTTCTTTCTCTACATCACTTCTAATATATATCAGTAATTTTATTCCCCATCCTCATAACAAATTCTCCATAGAGAAGTGATGAAAAGGAGCACTTGGAAACAGGCAACTCCTTTCCCTACAGCAGGATACTACAGAAAGTTGATGCATTGCCTGTAAACTTGAAGCCTCTGATGTAATTTCACAGGGATGAATAACTACTGTCAGATATTGTGACCTCACATCTTCCCAACTCAATGCAGCAGCACAGAATGCTTTTCTAGACTTTGAAAGCAAAAATTTTAACTAATCTTTTAATGAAAATGAAGTTTGTAAACCAGCAAGTCAGATTTCTTCAAGAAGTCACTTTATAACACACTGACCCACGGCTATGAGTTAACATTTTAATATGTAATAATGTGATTAAAAAGTCATCCTATTGGTGCTGGTATTTACCAGGGGAGTACAAGGAAATTGATTGTTTCAGGATCATTAATAATAAGCATATGAGTACATTCTTGTGGAGGTAATTGGCACCACGCTGTTCAGAGGTTTTCTTTCTTGAAGCCAAGAGATACCTGTGATTAGGAATCTCTCTTCTGCTTTAGACTTCTGAGGAAACCCTGCTTAGAAAGCATAGGGAAGAATTAATACCCTAGTTGGCAAGACTGGGAGCTGTACAAGGAATTGAATATAGATAATTAAGTGATACTTTGTCATTTAAAAAAATGTTTTTACAACAAGAGTAGAATTGTATTGCAGCACTGTAATTTTAAAAGCTTATTTTGGAATTTTTCAAGAGACAGCAAAAAAGTAGACCAGGATAGTCTGTGAGGAGTGTGTCTTCAGGTGCCTTTTTTGTACAGCCAAATACCTGCTTAGTTCAACTAAACACAGAAGCAAAGCTAAATTCTTTTTCTGTAAAGAAAGCAGAGTGGCTCAGTGAATATGAAAATATGCATTTCAGACATGGCTCCTACAGTGGCCTTTCCCTACTCTGTGGTTGTCTAAAAAATAGCATTTGAAAGGTAGAGATTCTGTAACTGTGTCCTATCAGTAGGGGTAGACAGTATGTATATTTTCCTGTTAGCATTGTGAACAGCAGCATGCACTTCCTTCCTGTGGGATGAGATAAATGTACATCTAAGTGCATCTGTTTTTTTAAAGCTTATATTAAATTGTTGCTAGAGCAAAGGTATTTTCAGCCAAATGTGGAAAAACTCCTGAGGTACATAGCAGCACTAATATGATATTCAGCATAATTTGATAATATTAGTGAGAATTCACCCAGACTGAAGACATAACACTTTTTCTTTTCAACAAAGAAACAGACCTTCTCACTTCAAAAAATAAGTAGTTACTATATGTTAAAGACCTTGAACACTGACCAATAATACCTTTAACTTCAAAAATCATACTGTATCCCTGACTTTTTACTTAGTGCTCTACTGTCTTGTAACTGAATCATATTAATTACCATGTGTCAGTATCACAAAAAAGTTCCACAGTGTTTTACTTAACCCAGGGTAATTGCTTGCAAAGAATCATTAAGATTGAATATCTCTAGAGTATTGGAAATAGGGGAGAAGGTTCTTAAATTTACATAAGCCAAGTAGGATCTTTTTTGGGTTGGGTTGGGAAGGGATCCGCTTTCATTGTCCAACAGAGGAAGTTTAATTCTCTTTTCAAAACTCAACATTCAAGATTTTTTCTGTGAAGCAAATTGGGCAGAAGTAGTCTCACCTTGAACATTGTTAAAGCAGCAATTTGGAAATATTTTAACTCTCAAACTAAGTAAGTGGTGTATTTTTAGAGCACTAGATGACAAGTTTCTAATCTAAAAATAGATGTATTTACATGATGAGGTGTTACAAGTTAGCTCCTCATTCTTTCTGTGGGTTTGGTGACACAAAGCAGCTGTAAAGCTGGAAGATCTGGTACCCTGAGAATTGCTCCTGCCTTGTAAATTAAATCTCTATTCATTAAGAATGCTAAGTACTTCCTACGCTAGTTAAAGCCTGTGTAAGGTCCCACTGAGGGTCTTTGTTATTAACACACTCAAGCAAGAACTGGCCCTAGCTTTGCTACTGCTGTTTTGATTTCCAGGGGTGATTTATAAACTTTCACGTACATTATGTTGGATTAGTATTTATATGCATTTATTGTAGAAGATGAGGCTCCAGTCACTTTGCTCCTCGTTATTTTTCACTGTGATTCTGAATTAAATGAAACATACATGGATATGGCTGCTGAATTAAATCTTCCCTTGACTCGTCCTCTAATGCCACACACTATCCTGTTCTTATTCTAGTTCAAAGTATGGAAATGTCAGTGGACTTTTACAAACCTTTCAATGGAATAAGCTCAAATGTTAGCAGGATTACATGCATTAGCATGTCACGATGCTGATCACAGACAGGCAGTAAAAAACATAAAGATGGTGATATAAGCCAGCAAAGCAATCCAGCTCCAATTTAGTTTGGCGAATTCTCCCTTATGCATTCCATTTCCCTTTCTGTTTCAGTGCTCTCACACCCATGTGTGAAGTCACATATTGCAGATGTCTGCAAATTTATTGCTTGGCATTATGAAATTATGCCAGTTTTGTTGTTGGAGTGCCTTTCCTTGTCCTCATGCCCCTATTACATTTCCATGAAGAAAGACCAAGCCAGAACAGATGTTCTGTATTTCTCCAGGCCTAGATTAACACTACCATAATAAAACCATTAGGAATGGTGATTAATAGAAATCCAGGCTTTGGACAGGAGCTCTGAACTACCAGATTTGATGGATTTTCTGTCCTCTCCGGAGTCCATTTGCGTAGCTTATGCAATGCCCCTTTGGCAGCAGTCTGAAATATGTGCCAGAGGAAGAATTTCCCACTGTCCTCGCTCTGTGCATTCACAGTTAAATGTGTTTTGTTTGCATAGTTGATGGGCAAAGACCATGGTTTACACAGCAGCAGCAGTTCCTCCTTTTCATACTCAGTAGTGTTATAAGATTTCCAGGGCAAAAATACCCCGTGACTCCTGTTGTTGGAAATATGTTGTACATGTTTGTTTGTGTTTTCCAACTTGTTGAATAAAAAATGCAGTTATCAGTGTTAGAAGTTGATTTTTTTATATCCCAGTGTATCTAACGCACACTTATACCTTGTAACTTTCTCTCTTCACCCAGTGTAAATACACAATTGACTGTTTTGTTTGTTTCTGGAAAATTAGTATTTCAGAAGGGCCGGGCCATAGACACAGGAGAAGTAGAGATTGGAGCACAAGTTATGCAGACCATCCCACCTGGTTTATTCTGGCGCTTCCAAATTACCATACATCACCCTGTGTACCTGAAATTTAACATTTCACTGGCAAAGGATTCTCTGCTGGGAATTTATGGAAGAAGAAACATCCCACCTACTCACACTCAGGTAATTGGAAATGATCCTGATTCTATCACACTTTTATTTTCAAACAGCAGTGGATGGGAGTGTTCAGAACATGTTTTCAAAGAAGAGCAGGAGGAAGGGACTGGCTGTAACCACAGTCTGGTTATCCCTTTCTTTTGCTGAGCTCTGGCAATACCTCAAACTGTGCCCTCTCAGAGGAAGGGAGAGTGTCATAGCAGACAGATCAGCAGCTGTGACCTCAGGGATGTGACTGTCTGGGAGACTGGACAGGTACAAACTGCCCTGCTGCATAGATCCATCTTCTGTGCAAGGGATGAAATTCCAGTTCACTTGAAAGTGCTTTAATCTTTTTATGATTCCCTTAAAACAAACAGATTGTGCAGTCAGTATAAAGAGTCAATAGAAAAGAAAAAAGCTGTCTCTGGTTTCTAAGATCAAAATTATTTTTGAGTGCTTACTCCTGAGGATTTTGCAAGAGAAAACCTAGCTAAGCAGTCATATGCAATATTGCTGGTCACATTCAGCTTTTCTTTTTAGGCTTAATGTGTTTGGCATATGAAGCTATCATTTCTATGGATAATAAATTTTTCATCTTTCTTTTTATCAGGATCACACTCCACAGGGTGTGATAAATATCCATGGAATCGTGGAAAGATTGTTTATAATGGACCACTCGAGATCATCTACTCTAACCTCAAAAAAATTTTACTAGAGTTTTGATATTATAAATAAGCACTTTTAGCTGTCACTGACTTTAATTGAAGCTGGATCCTCAGTTGAGCTGGCAATGACCTTTTCTGAAAATCAGAATGCCTAAAAAAAGTAGAGAAATAGATGTATTTCTTGAACAGGGATTCATAGAAATCTCTGGTGCTTTGAGGTTAACAGGCATTGAAGTTGTCAGCATCAACGTGGTTAGGTATTAAGAACTTTTCTGTAAAAAATATGTACTTATTTGTATTACTTAAATATAAAGAGAAAGTATATTTAGGTTTTGATATCTGGTATTGATATTAAGGGGCAAGGATTTAAAAATCTGATATAGAACAACAGGTTTTTTATCAGCTCTTGACATTTGAGATGAATAGCAGCATAGCACAGGCACTACTCCTTGGGAATTTTTGAATTACTCCCATTAAAAAGATGTAATTTTTGGACTAAGTCTGCTGTATCTAGTGCAGCACGTCTGGTTTTACCATGCCATAGCAAACAGCTATGCCAGTTTTGATGCCAGATTTCTGATCTACCATAATGTTATTTATATATAAGCTGAAACTAAACTGACTAGGTTATGCAATTGCTGTTCACATTGGTGAATACTTAGGCAATTCCTCTTAAGATTTCAACTGTTTATTCATGTTTGAAGGAGACATGCAGAGTAGATTCATGAATATTTGCTAGGTGGTTAATTTTTGCTCATTATTTTTTCAGTTTGATTTTGTAAAACTGATGGATGGAAAACAGTTAATTAAACAGGAACCAAAAAACTCAGAGGAGCCTCAGCAAGCTCCCAGGAACCTGATCTTAACTTCACTGCAAGAGACGGGTTTCATCGAGTATATGGATCAGGGAGCTTGGCATATGGCATTCTACAATGATGGAAAGAAAGTAGAGCAAGTGTTTGTACTAACTACAGCTATTGGTAAGGACAATCACAATATAACTGTTCTTCTGATTATTACATTGCAAAGATGTATTTGTTGTATTCCAGCTCCTCTTAAGTATTCTCTTAAATATGTTTTATTTCAGCTTAACCTCAGTGGAGCAACTTCATGTTAAAGCCAATATTAGACAAATAGCAACATTTGTATGTTAAAGATAGATATTAACAAATTAAATAAGTGTGAAGTTTTCATGTGTTAAGATTTTTATATGATAGCTTAAATGCTTGATTAATTTCTGGTTTTATCTTGTTCCAAGTAAAAAAGATTATGTCTGCCCTCTCTACTTACATGGACACCATAAATCCTACAAAAATTATCCAGGCGTTAAGTTCTTATTTCCAGTATTTTAGTCAGTTGTAAAATCTTTTGTGGATTTGTTTGTGAGGGTTGCTTGATGGATGGATGGTGTTGTTTTACGCAGTTATTCAAATGCACCATTTTGTTTGGAATACAGAGGGCAAATACAGAAGGCAGCACCCTGGTTGCATATGAGATCCCTCCTGCCTTTTTAACACGTATAGGTGGGCAGATGTTTGCAGATGTAGGTGTTGTGAGTGAGCAGTCCTCACACACAGGGCTTTTTTGGAATTCAAGTTTAGGTGAAGTGTTGTATTTATGACAATCTCGGTTTGCTGCAAGACTTTAACCACGATACCCTTTAGTTAACCTGTTCTACCATATGTTTAGCAAGATGTCTTTACTAGTATTGGACGTGCCATCTGCTCTTCAGAACGAGTGGATACTATTTTTACTTTGTGGTAAAAACCTTGCAGAGCAGGACAGTATGATTCAAGTATCAAGATTCTGAAGGATTTGCATAAAAGAAAAACATTAGAAATTAAGATAGAGTTGTAATGACTAGTTCTGGTGTAAAATTTCATATTTGCTCTGTTCAAAAAAGTTGATCTTCTGCAAGAAAATATTCCATTATTCAATTCCATCTGAGAAAGTAAGATTCAAGCAATTTACGAACCATCTTTGCAGATGGTCTACAAAGACCATAAAACCTGGCCAAACTCCAGCCCAGACCAGTATCCAAATTCCTGATTGCTTGTTTACTTTTATTGTTAGACAGCAGGGTTTATAAAGGAGGGTTTAAATAATATTTCATTTAGTAGCATAACTTCTACTTCTCCCCTTCCCCTCCCCCAAAAATGAAAAGAAATCAATTGCCAGAGTCTAATTCATGTTAAACGTGGTAAAAAAGTGGAGACTATGAAAGAGGGAAGCACGTAAGCCACGGTGCAGGCAGGAATCCTTGTACTTCATCTTCAAAATGGCTGCAGGAAGATATTTTTGGGGAAAAGTCTGTTCACACTGATGCAAGAATCTACTGCTGGTTCATTTGAAAATACTGCCAGCTATTGTGTTTTCATAACCTGTGTATCTTCTTCTCCTAGTTTGCTGTGCATCATAACTTGATTGTTTCTTTGGGAGTTTCCACAAAAAAAAAAAAAAATCCCTGAGACATTCTTCTTACCCAGACTGGTCTAGAGTCGTATTTGACATCTCTGCCAATAAAGGAATCAGCCAGGACCAGAAACCCTGAGAACAGAGCAAGAGCTTGGATGCATCTCTGCCAAATGCTCCTGTGAACCAGCCATGCCCCTCACCAGCATCTGTTAGATTGTATTTCAAGATGCTCCATGTTAGTTATGTACAAAATTGATTTTGCTGACACTTTGGCTGAAGTTTTGATCAGACTTTCCCGAGAAGGATAAATTGCATGCAGAATGTGGCATGCTTCAAGTACCTCCGTTAAGTAAATAAAGGGCAGCCCAAACTGGACATTGCATTAAGGGAAAGTAACTTATCAAGCCATTAATTCTTCCTTTCAGGTCAATGTAGGGATCATTTGCCATGTGATTCTAGGAAAACTGCGGAGGCAGGCAAGTGCATACCTAGAGCAAGACAAGATAATGAGGAATAATATGAAAAAATTAATAACGAGCAGCATTTCTGTAAAGAAAACTTCCTTCTAAAAATGTGCTGGTTTTTTAACTTTCTGTGTATGGGTTGTGGATATCTGGTGAACATCAAATGTCTGTTCTTTAATATAAACTGATATCCTGAAAAGAATGTTTTCAAATAACCATAGGAGTTTTCAAGAGGAACCAATCCTTATCTGTCTAAATGCCCATAAATAAGATCAAAATACACTTATATCAGTCATTTTTATTAATTGTAGGATTGTATTTTCCTCTTTTTCCTCAATTATTTTGTGGGAAAGGCGTCAAGTTTCCCATTTTCCTAAAGCCAGAGGTGCTTCCCCACATCTGTTAGTGGATGTGGCCATTGAACAGTCTCAGTTCCCCTGACTCAAGCCCCTCTCCCATGCAGCCCCTGCAGTGGTGCTCTGTCCTGGAGCTGGTCTGACAGTGATCTACTCCACACAGGATCATCTAAGCTTGATTTTGCTTCATTTTCTTTATGGAAAATCCATATAAATCAGTGAATCCACTGCATTCCTGTAGGAAATATATGTGCAAATTGGAACCAGCTAATCCATGTAGAGATAGGAGCTTGTCCTCAGATGTGTGAGGTTAAGTGGCTGAATATCCAGAGCTGTGTGATAAAACATGGGCAAGTTTAAGATCAGAACTGAAGGTGGGGGTTTTTTCTTCAAATGTAGTTCTTAGTTCTTTATTCCATTGAATTTCATCACTGTGCAAAAGACTATTTTTTTGTTTATCTGATTGTATAGAAGTGGAAATCCTGCCCTTCTCCAAGGGATTCAATTCACATGGTTCAAATGAACACCATAGAAGGCAATTTACTCTATAAACAGGTTTCAAACAAATTGCTTCAGCAATAAAAGAAAGTGTTTAAGATGGACATTTTTCAGCAAATACTCAGGTTCCTGCAATGCTTTTAATGGTGGTAAATTTTACATGAACACTTACTTTAAAAGCTTTTTGGTGTAATATAAATGATGCACCTGTTATCTCAAAGCTGTCAAGACAAAATCTAATAAATATTTGTAAGCTGCTTGAACAGGAATTTTGTTTTATGCTCCCTGTGAATGAAAATGGGCTTTTTACTGCTTCTGCACCTATTTATATGTTGAGATGCATCCTGCAGAGTGAGGTGAAGATGCCATTCATTTCATATTCAACCAATTTATGTTTTCCTTTGTGCACAATTGCCTGAATAAACAGAAATCCTGGATGACTGCTCTACTAATTGCAATGGGAATGGAGAATGTATCTCAGGCCACTGCCACTGCTTCCCAGGATTCCTTGGTCCTGATTGTGCAAAAGGTAATCTCATATTAACTGACCCATGGTGCATGACAGGGATCATGATTATGGCGTGTGACTGCTGGGCTTGCAAAGATTCAAAGTGATTAAAGGAGATTAAATTCCTTTTTCCCGCCAGATGGCAGATAGAGTACAAGCACACATGTGGAAAGTTTCTTTATGCTGTACATGAGTTAACACAGATCAACCACTTCTCCCTCCCTGGCTTTCCACTTTAATCGGTTCCTCCATCCCTGTTTGCATTCTGTCTGTACTTGTGAAATACATTTTTAATAGGTGTGTTAGCTTAGCATAATGTTTTCTGTTATTTAAAAGTGACAAACAGTTTCACTTTGGAGAAAACGTAAGTAAGTCAAATGCTTCTGTGGTCTTAACTTGAATAGGGTGTAGATAAGAAACCTAAAGCAGCTTAGAGACTGTTTTCCAGCATTAAAGCAAAAAAACATGTTAAGTGAGCTTACTTCTCTTTCAGATATTTCTGTCAGTATTATCCATTATCCACTGCGTATGATGTCCAGAAGTTCTCTTGATTTTCCAGTGTCTCCTGAAATGTAGGGTTTATTTTATTCAAGACTCAATTGGCTCCGAAATTGATACTGGATTGTAAAAGTAAGCTTCCACATTGCTGGTTTACATACAGATCAGTAATGGCTACAACTTCAGTGATATTATGTCTTCTTAGAAGAAAAAAGGGCAAGATGTTGCTAACAGGAAAGAAATGTTAATCTTACTGAAAATCAGGCATCAGGCAAATTACAAAATCAGGCATTAGGCAAATTTTCCACACAGACCAGTCAAGGGGAGAGAGTGTTTTTATCTTCTGAGATATTCCATTTCTGGTCAAAATTAAAGGATACAGGAGAGGCAGACTGAGGAGACAAGGACATTGTATTACTGCTGCACTACCTAGTTCAAAAATTTCAGTCTGTCACAACCCTTGAACCAAATGAAGAATTGAGGAGCTGGAGTGGAAAAGCAACTTTACAGAATGATAAATGCAATAAATGTTTATCTATGTAAGTATGTAAATACATTAAAAAGGTCAATCTGCCTTCTTCAGATTCCTGCCCAGTGCTGTGCAGTGGAAATGGAGAATATGAGAAAGGTCACTGTGTGTGTCGAAATGGCTGGAAAGGACCAGAGTGTGATGTTCCAGAAGAGCAGTGTATTGATCCAACCTGCTTTGGCCATGGTACTTGTATCATGGGTGTCTGCATCTGTGTCCCTGGATACAAAGGAGAGATTTGTGAGGAAGGTTTGTGAAGTTTCTTTCTCTATAGTCTCGAGGGTTGATGTTTGTCTTTAATTTCCACCTGTTTTAAGGTAGTTAAAAACTCACACAAATGTGATCAGCTTTCTGTGAAGCAGTACTCTTTTGCTCAAAACCACCTTTACTGTCTCAGAGAAAGCAATGATAAGATAGAAAATTTTCAAAGGTAAAGGTATTCAGGTCTTGGTAACAGTCCAGTGGACTGATCACATAAAGTTCACATTTTCATTTGTAAAGATAAAATTCTTTATTTTTATTTGGCCAAAAGCCAAATGGTAAGGCAGTCAGAAGATCATTTAAACAAAACATGATGTGATAGTTCTCCAAAGCAATCAGACGATCGTAATCAGCTTTTTCCTTTTTCCTTCTGTTACATCTTCTCTTTCTCTGACAAGATAAAGCCAAAAGGGCAGCAAACAGGTTCAGTTTACCAGCACATATTGTGTGATTCTGTTGTCATATATCATTTTTACTGGGAGCCTTTGCCCACGGCACTAAACTGGCACCCTTTAAGGCTTGGCTAACAAAAAGTGGGAAATTCTGTGAGAACAAGTTATTGTATTTTTGCTGGTTATGGTACTGATATGTCTCTGCCCTCATCTATAGACAGAAGCAGTTGTTATTTCCCTCAGCACGTCTGAGATAGCTCATCAGCTTTGACTTTCTTCCCTTGTGCATAGCCTCAGAAAGCAGAACTCTTCCTCATGCTTGCCCTGATTTGATGATTTTTCACTAGTCCCCTTAGCCTGCAGCTAGTGACAGCATACTTTGTGCTTCCTGCTATAGAGATTTTCAGTAATTCTTTTGAGTAGCACACACAGGAGGCTTTTTATGTTGCTTGAATTCTCTAGTCAGAAAAATGTCCAGGATGGATTTGATAGATTTGACATACCTGGAATGGTTTTTAAAGGGAGGATCAAGAGAATGCTTCTGACATAGTCAGTTGTTGGTAGTTTCAGAAACCAAGAAAGCCCAAATGGGGAAAAAGCAAGTAATACACAGATTCCTCAGTGAGGCCATGATGCTGAACAAGCCTGTAGCTGGTGAGAGGCTGACTGCTGTTTCTAGTTGCTTTGTTTCTTGCCATAATGAGATCCTGCAAAACAGTTGCAGAAAAAGAATGACATAAATATACTGACAGCTGTTGAAACCAAGAGTGGGAAAATATTGCATTTTTATAGTAAGAAACAGATTTAAATTTTTTAAAGAAGGTGGAATTATGTAGAAATACGGAAATATGGTGGATGAAACAAACCTGTGTGACCAAGTACAATGGTTTTTTATCATAACAGTGTGTCCTTGACATGACTGTTCCTTTTGTATTGTGAAACACAACTTGTACAGTAGTTAGGGAATTCTGTCAGGAATTAAGATTATTTTATTATATGTAAACATTATATGTAAACTCTTACAGCAGTGCTGTTAGCAGACATAGCAACAGATGTACTATCCAGGAAGCACCAGTAACTGCATGTATTCATTGCTGTGGGGATCCTTTGAATTTGTCCTGTCAGATCATCATTCCTGAAATGGAGTCCCCCAATTAATGTTAAAATATCAGTGAAATAAAAAGCTGTCTCATGATGAGAGAAAATTGCTGTGTATTTTTGTCCTATGCTTAGCAAGATGTGCATTGTCCAGAAACACTGATTCTCTCTCTCAGAATTACACTGTGCTGTCCACAAGCCTGGAAGGCTGAAAAGGATACAAAATAAATCCTGAAATAAGATGTTGAATTGGTGGCATAGCAGTTCAAAAGATAAAGCTTTACTTCTTTATTTTTACGTTGGAAGTTCCTATAAACTGGAGGCCATTCATCTCTATGTCTGAAGTATTTAGCCTTCCCTTCCTGAAGCAGAAAACATCTCTTCATTCATGTAGCACAGGATACTGTTTGTTAAGTTTACAGTTTAATTATTAAACCAGTTCTTGTGCTGGTACTTGAGAAATACATAGCAGAACTCTCACAGTGCCTCTTTATTATCAGTCTGAAGTATGATATGACATGGATAGGCTGCTGGCTAATTGTTTCCCATGCTCAGAGCCCACAGATCCTTCAGCTCTGCAGTCTTCCTGCAGCTCCAGGGAAGGCAAGCTGCTTCCTGACTAAAACCTGTCTTGTTAAAGCAGTGCTGGGGCTTTTGAAGGAATATGCTGCTCATACAGCACTAACCAGCCAATTTAAATTCTTCTACAGAGCTCCTGAATTTTTCACTAGGAATAGTTTAATCCAAATTGAGAACAAATTTAGTTCTTTGTTTGCAAATTGTTCATCAGTACATTATGACTTTTATGGAGCTGTTCATTATCTGCAATTGCCCAGCACATATTTTTTATGTGTATGAGTTTTGTTGTTTTGTTGTTTTGTTTTTTTTTTTTTACAGCAAGCATTGAGTTAGAGATTCACTACTCAGTTTTAGTGGATAACGTTTTGTAGCAAATTTTCAGCTATTATAGAGATAGCTTTTCATGGGAAGGTGAAAGAATAAATCTTTTCCCAGATGTAAATAAAACACAGTGCACAAATACCCAAACAGAAATACAAAACACAATTACAGAAGTAACTCTTAATTGCTCCAGCTCTTTCCCAGCCATGCTACTGAAGCATCTGACTTCACCAGCTTAGACCAATAGATCTGTCTTGGGTATCTGTTCTTTAAAAATATGACAAAATCCATGACAAGGGATTCATATGGCCTCTAACAGTTTACGTGCTTGCTTTTTTTCTTGTTTTTGACTTACCCTTTCTCACAGATGTTAACAGACTGTTTTTCCCTTTTGTTTGTTAACATTGTTTCAGTTGGGTATTTGCACAAAAAAACCATCAAAATAATCTGGATCCCTGTTGTATTTCACTAGTAAACAACTGCAAAGGTGCGAGTTTTATGCTCTAAGTTGTATATTCCCTGCTTTCCAGAGGACTGCCTGGATCCGATGTGCTCCGGGCACGGTGTGTGCGTGCAAGGGGAATGTCACTGCTCCACGGGCTGGGGCGGGGTCAACTGCGAGACTGCGCTGCCCGTGTGCCAGGAGCAGTGCTCAGGGCACGGCACCTTCCTCCTGGACACGGGACTCTGCAGCTGTGAGCCACAGTGGACAGGTTCAGACTGCTCAACAGGTATGATGGAGGCTTGACTTTATCAGCACTGCCTGTTGTTTTCTGCTGGAGTCATGAAAGAAAGTGGTTGCTGATACTGTGTTAACAGGAATTTAAAAAACAAGATAGGGATGAACCAGGGTACTGTGGCATGGCACTTTTTGGGCTTGTCAGCAAATGGCTTTCAGTTGCCAAGGTTAAGGAATGCATTTTCTCTGTGACAAGGTTTCTTCCTGGTGGCACAACAGTGAGAACAGTGGTCCTGCAAGAGGGCAGATGCCTCCTGGCATGCACTGGAGGCAAGTATGATTCTCACCTGAGCTGCTCAGCATCTGTCAGGCTCATGCAGTCAGGGAATGCACAGTTCTAAGAGAGATTGGGAAGACATATATATAAAAATAATACAAATGCATTGACTGATGAGTAAGAAAGCTCTGTCAAAAAATCTTTAAACAAAAATGACCATCATTCTTTCATGCTGGGATAAAAACTCTCTTCTTCCTTAGAGGACCATCAAGGTTTGATCCCACTGAATTTGATTAAGAGTTGAAATGGATTTCCTGTGTGCTTTGTACATTTACATTTCGTTTTCTTGAAATGAATGCACTCTGCACATTTTGCTCTGTAATGGAGCATGTCATTACCAATGTATGTACTACGATTTTTTTCCCCTGTAGAGCTCACAAAGCCAGAATCTCAGATGATAAGTAGCACGTCCCAGTAGAGAATAGATGCAAGTGACAGATTTGCTGAATACTGTGGAATACAGCCAGTGGTCCAAGTCACCAATTTTTCTTAGAAATCATCATTCAGAAGAGCACTTGGAATAGTATAAATTTCCACTCTGATTACTAAAGTGTGTGCTTATGATCTCTAAGGAGGGACTTATAAAATGTCCCTCTACATGATGAATTTTTCAGCAACAAAATATTGACCTGCTAATAATTTTTCAGTGTTTGTTACAAAGACCTTGCATTCACTCTACACTCCAAAATTAATGCATGCAATTTTAGTCTGACACTGTCAGATATGGCACCTGCTTTGATAAGAATTGACTTAGTATTGGGTTTCAGTGAAAGCCTAGTTGCTCTCATTTTTATCTTAAATTTTGTTACATATTAGAAATATTCTCTGAAGTATTATAGTAGTATTTCTGTTAATGAAGCAAATAATTAGGAGAGGTGTTAGCTATGTACTAATTTTTAGTACACAGCTAAAATATAAAAATATTTCAAACCAGTTTTGTTTTAATACAATGTTATTTGTAGCTCAAAAAGCAGTGTCAGTCTCAGATGGGTCTGTTGTTGCATGGGGCAGTTAGATATTAAGTAAGGAACTGAAAAGCTAATAAATAACCTCCAAAGCTGTTTCGAACATTTTTGGAAGGAAACCTCTTTACATCCATTAGTAGAGAAAATACCTCTCTTCATCCCTACTGTCTTCTGAGTTATCAAAGGATGCTTTTACAGCTACCAACAGGCATCATAGCCAGATGCTTCAGACTTCTTTCATATATATGTTTCTTCTTAGGTGTTAGACTAGATTCAGGATGATCTTGGCAATACACTGAGTGTTAGAGTGAAGTATGGATGCTCATTTGTGCCTGAGATGTTCTTCCCAGGATCAGTGATTGCTGCGCATGTTGAAAATAAAGCTTTGTTTTAGTGAACGAGGGAAACATCAAATGAATAAGTAAGGAAACATAAGAGGAGTAACAAGGTCACAATAAACGAGCTGCTGCATGTGAATGGAGGTTCTGTGCAATGAAAAGGATGAAGTGAGTAAAGCTCAGACTGCTCGTCTAGAGTCAGACAACAGCAGAGCTTTGTAGCTGAGACACCAGCAGTCTCCCAGGCTGCCTCAGACCCTTGCACTTTGCCATCTCTGTACCACATCCTTCTCAGCGCTGTGAAAATTTGCCTTTCTGTAGCACCTTGAAGAATACAAGCTCTTGTCCTGAGGATTTCTGTGTTTCCCAGCAAATTCCAAATACTTTCAAAATACAAGGATATATTATATTAAGTTTTATGGGGTTTTAAAAATAGAAGTTAGTGTATCTTGGCAGACTTTAAAAGGGAGAAATAGCGTAGGTTCTGGAATGTTTTTGAATATATTTTTCCAGATACATTGTGGCCCAACCTGAAGAGGGATGAGCCACCTCTATAACACCTTCCCCTACCTGCCCATCTCTAGCTCTTCAAACTATATAAACTTCCATTTACAAGTGGCAGACTGGGAAAAGACAAGAATCAGTATGGTTGGAGGAAGAGAGATAAAGGGTGACTGTATGACCCATGCATATTCTTAAGAATTGCCAAAGTTTGAAGGCCCAGCCTGAGCTCTGGAATCATTCTTGGATTTTTTGAGGCTGGAAAAGATCATGGTTTTCATGCAGTTTGATTTTCAGTAAAACATTACCAAAACATAACAATTATCCTTTAGTTTTTGCTTGACACTCACAGTTTCTGTTTAGTTTTTTGAAATTAAGGTTTCACACAGAGACTGAAAAGGAAGGGTAGTCTAGGATTTCCTAGATAAATTGTTTCAATTATGTCTTGCCCTCTATGCTAAAAAGTTCACCTTCCACTCCTGGTTTGAATAGGTGCAAAGTCTTGCAATCGTGTTTCTTTCTGTGAGGTGAAAGACTGGTAAATTATTTGTAGTCCTTTCCAGTGTCCAGCCTAATCTCTGCTCTGACCTGTGGACTGGCATAACTCAATTTCATTGCACCACATCCAGATACTCCTTCTCTATCCAGTTATTGCTGGACAATTGCCATCCCTTCCTTGAGGACCAGAAAATCCTCTTGCAGAACTCCAAAGCAGCTGTCAGGATATGTTTTCCTTGTGTTTAAATTGGTTCTCAATAAAAGCAGCTCAATATGACTTGAAAGTTGTTCAGACACTTAGTATTGCTAATCCTATACCACATGTAGGTCACAACTTAGGCTGGCTTTTTGTTCAGCTCTGTTAAGATCCATCCTTTCAATATCCTTAACTGGATATCTGTTTCAGATATATTTGGCCTCTTTCTACTCTACAATACTGAACTTCCATGAAAAGTCATTTTCCTTGGTTAGCTCAGATGTCAATGTGCCTCTCCCAGAGATGACATGGTTTTCATTTAAGCTTTGCCTTGCTGCTTATGAGCATCTGTGTAAAGCCTCTTCCTATCAGCTAACTACAAACATATGGATAATATGCTTCTCATTCTTCTGCCTTCTTTAGGCAGCATCCACTGAATTTCACCCTGGAAATACTGGCAGATTTTTAGCTACACCAATCAAAGCAACATTGTTGTGTCTTTTCTACAGCCATATGTGATCAGGAGACGAAATTTAAAAAGCACCCTCTGTCTGTCTTTGGTTTATTATATGGACAATATCAAAGTGTTCTAACTGTTCTCTATGGTTATAGACTGACATGTGTTTACCATGAGGGAGATGGATTAGCATGTTGTGCCAGTTTGCCAACTGGCCTGAATGCTGAAGGTTAATAACAAGCTATGGCTTTCATTGCTTCAAAATTACACCATGTCAGAAATTTGTAGAGCAGCCACATAGAGTTATTCCAGCAGAGTTCTTTCAAGTGCTGTACTGGGACATAGCTGTTATAATTCCAGTTGCAAGGTCCCAAGACTGCAGTCATTATTCTAGTAATACAGTTGATTCTTCCATTCCTGCTGGCCTGGGCAGACTTTGCTTGCTGCCTTTAGCTGTGGTGTAGTCCATGTTGAAATACACAGAGTTCCAACGTCTTCTTCTACAGGAACTTTATTTCTTTAGCTGTTTTGATTGCTGTCCCTTGAACAGTCCTCTGTCCTGCTTTCTGCAGTATTCTTTGGACTGTGCAAGGAATGAGGGGAGTTATGTCCCTTTTGCCTGAAGGGAGACACAGGCATCAGGGTCAAGCTAAGCTGATCTCAGGCAGAGATCCACAGACAACTCTGAGAAGAGCTGTCTTTCACCGTTTTGATTCTCGAAGTGTTTCCAACACAACAAGAAACAGCACCAGCACTGCTACAGTTCTATGTTGTCCGAGATGTTGTTCCCAACAGTCACCAACCATACAGTAAACAAGTTATGTTCCAGCACTGAAGTGGCTTTAGCTCATGCTGAAAAAATGAAAATGTGATTTCATCTCTCAAATAATTTTCCTGTGAAAAAAACCAAATGCTTCTCTGATATAAAGCACTGAAAATTAAAAATCCATTATAATGTTCACAATACTAATGTGCATCTTCTGTTTTGGAATTAATTCATTGCTATCTTGTTTATCACTTTATTTTATTTTTTTTCTAGTTTGGTCATCCTTTGGCAAGTCACACAAAATGCTCAGACATTTAGCCATTACCAATTTAGCCATTTGACAGTGGATGTGCCCAAGAGAAATGCATAAGAGATTGAGTTTTTCATTTCTCGTTTCGTCATCCCCTGCCTCTATGAGCTGTGGAGAACAGAAATTTCATACTTTGTTCCAAGTGAGACTGATTATATAATACATTTTGTGAAAACCACCTGTACTGACAAAGGTCATCCTTGGAGTATTTCAGAGTCTCAGCATCTTTACACCCTGCTGAACCCTGTTATGATAGTATGTGAAAATCCATTATCAGTCAGACCTTCACCACACATATCAGCTGACCTGTGCAGTACGGGTGTGATTTACCAATACATGACACAGTCAGTAGGATGGAAGACTGATATTACACTATTTTAATGTCATCAGGACTTCAGTATAGTCAACTTTTTACTTACTGTCTATGGATCTTTGTTGCTTTATTTATAGGCTGTCACCCAAAATGCCTTGATGTTAATGAGTCATCTCCCTTTGAGGCATCTAGGCAGTGCTTTTCAGAGAGAAAAAATCAAACTCCTCAGTACTGACTGCTCCTGAGGGGTAGAAGGGAAGCTCTGGTTAATGGCAGGTGCAGCATCCACAAACTGAACAAAAAAGCTCATCTTCTATTCTCAGATTGACATCATTAACATGGAGCCCTGATATTAAGGGAGAGAAATATCAAGAGAAAATGGATGACAGAGTTATTCAGAGGGGCAGAGCCTTGCATAAATTAGTGTAGCTGCACTTATACCACCACTGCGGTCCCAGTGTGTTTCAGGTGAGAATCCAGCCCTGAGTCACTAATTAGTTGTAGCACTGTGCCTAAAATATTATAGACTGAGAAATCTGTGACAGAGCTGATGCTTCTGACATCCTGTCCTGCATTCATTTCTTTAGACTCTATTCAGCCAAAGTAGGCCAGTGTCTGTCCCCTTACTCCAGGACATTTGTCATAATTCCACTGAATCCATTTATATCACTGAAGCAACCTAATTATGATTGGGAAAAGAATACTGGCAGTTCTTAGTCACAAAAACATTCATCCTAAAATGATTATATGGAGATGGTATATATTTAGCATATCTATTTTTGGTTAAGCTCTCCTAGCAAGATTGGTGGTAATTTTACAAAGGGCAAAAATGGATCAGCAGCCTCTTCCTTCGATATCTTGTGAAGCAAAAAACCTCTTTAAAACTGAAGTGCTTTGAAAAATGCAAAATGTTGTAATTGTTGTAAATTGATATGTGCAGAGTGGAGTAATTTAAAAATCATTAGAAGTCTGCATTTTTTACAGCAAAGTGCTTCAAAAAGAAATGAAGGCATAATACAGGATATTAATATAGTTCAAGACATCTCAAATAGGTTTCAAAATTAAACATCAAAAACTGCAACTTGAAAAAATAATTAGGTGAACCCATTTCATCATAATCAGAAACTCTTCAGCTTTAGGGAATTGCAGTGTATGGGTGCCAGTCACTCTCACTCACCAAGGACAAGAATATTCACGACAAAGAGCTTGCAGTAGTGAAAATAGCCTTGAAATTTCCTCACTATGTGATGTAATTTTGTGTGTTTTCTACAGACTGCTCAATTCCACGTGGGTGCTTCTATTCTGCTCCCTATTTTAGACAAATCTCAAGAACTTTTTAATTATACTAGAAACATCCTTCACTGTTTTGTTCTGAAGAAACTATGGACTTGCTTAATTTCATCTAACTGTCCTCTTTCTCTAATTTGTGAGGAGCTTTGCCTATTACTGCTCTACTAATTAAAAGGATGATTGAAGTTCCCCTGCTGTACATTGTCTGACATTGTAGAAAGACTCTTCCCTACTACTGTATATTTCATTGAAAAGAAAAAAACGACCCATGACTAGTTTGATTTGTATCTCCTGCAGAGTTGCAAGAGTTTGCAAAAATATATCTGGTGGGCAAGGTTTCTATTAAAAACATACTAGTTAAAGATTGGAACACTTAATATGTTTTGCTGCAGAATTTAAAACATGAGAAATTTAAGGCAGTGAGGAAGCACTCCAATAAAAATTAATTATCCTACATGTTTAAATCAGTCCACAGGGAACCAAAAATACCTGATGTAGTAATTATTGATTTAAGAAATAGGATAAGTCAAGGGTGTGAGATATACAATGAGGAAACATGGGGTGTTTTTCAACTGATTGCTGCTTATTTTGCAGATATGCCAAAAATAATGGCCCTTTCCTTTCCTTTTTCTTCTTGAAAATTAACATCCTTAATCTATTGCTGTCTGCACCTCATTCAGCAATTATTGGAAATATTCCTCATTCCAATGTAAATGCAATTTAGTTAAGTGAGCTTTTGTAAGTCCTAGTCTATTCCACAGCAAGGTATTACTTTTTCCGCAGGGTGGAATCCACAGACCCAGTTTTGGATGCTTCGATCTCAGCAACTCTTGGCTTACCCAGGAGCAAGATACTCAAATTGCTCTGGTGATGGCAGTATGGTTCTGTTTACCCTCCATTCTGGGAAGCTGAGAGAGCCCTTCCTCTCTGTCTGCATGGCATTGTGCCTCTACAGGGAGTCCATCCCATCCAGGAATGTCCCCCTCACTGTGCTTTGTGCTGGAGCAGCCCCAGGAGGGCGATACTCCTGAGGGTCCTTGGGCAACACCCATGTGAAGCCCTGCAGATTGCAAAACTACAACTCTTAACATAAACCTGCTGTCATTAGCTAGTACGAAAACCTGGCGAATAAATGGGATTTTAGTAGCAACTCAGATGCCAAAATGGTTAAAGGACCTTTGAATTAGGTAAGCTAAGCAAAGAGTTCAAGCATCTAAATTTGTAGTTTAGTGCCTGCATCCCTCTTTTAAATCTCAACCTCATGGCCTAAACAGGAGTCAATCTATTGAACAGTGATTAAGAACTATACAAAAACAACTGACAGGATATGGGATGGAAAGGTCTTTCATGAACAGTCTGTGTTCAAGAAAATGTCAAGATGGAAATTCTGGCTATGGAAGGCTGATACCATCCCTGCCTGGTTCCATGGGCTCCCACATGCCCCCACAGATGCACAGGCAGGTTCAGTATTAAACTCAGTGACAAAGAGTCAGGAAGGAAATTTGCTTGCATTGAAGCAGGAGCATTTACTGCATCTTCCCAGTCGAAGGTTCAGTCACAAATACCAAAACTCAATTTTATCTGGGGGTGGGGAACAGGCGGGACCAGGGAACGGGCACCAGTGGGGAAGCTCTGGGGGAGTGACGAGGGGCAGAGGCCAACAGCCAACTGGGGAATCCTAACTGGGGCAGATTGAAATAACAGAACAGTGCATCCTGGGAGAAGCCTTTCTGGTCACACTAACCTGAAGTATGTTCACTGGCCACCACAGAAGGCTTGTACTCCACAAGAACCCTTTGTAAAAGAGAAGTAGTCTGAAATAGAGAAGCTGTGAGAATGTTCTGCTGCGGAATGCTGCAGTGGAGGGGGGAAAGCAGCCTAGATGAACAACAGAACAGGAATGACATAGAAAATCTTCCACTTTTAATTTGCTAAGACAAGTCCAAAGATGTAGCTCTCACAAATTATCCATACCACCATCTTTTAAAGGAGGGTTGTTGTGTTAGAGTGAGCTTCTGATTTCTCACAGCTGGAAAAGCCCAAATAAGAATTGCTAGAGCAAGGGTACAAAAGAGCACTAGAACAACTAGAGGTTTTGTCCTTCACTGAATATCCGAACATCCATTGTGCAAAATGTGCTGCATCAGTCCCTAAAAAACAGATATTTATAATGTTTTTTTTGTCATGGTAAGTGTTGTGCAAAAATAGCTATCATTTCAACATATTTATGCAGCAGATTCTGTGAATTTTAATTTCCTCTGAAAATAGGAAATTGCTATTGGTAAAAGTCAAACCCATGAGAACTTCCCGACATACTGCGTTTCTAAGGGTTTTGTTTGTGTGTATTGTTGCAAGGGCAGTATATGTAGACACGTAAGGATTTCCCAATCTCTTCCCTTCTTAAGGACATTTGCTTAAATGTTTTGGTGAGTAATATGTTTTAAATAAATTTATAATCATTATCTAAGAATATTTTAATGGCGAGGGAGCAAAAGCTTCTTGTTTATTTTAGCTACAGTCTACATTTGGGTGCGTCACTCTTCAGTCCAGGAAGCCTTCACTATTTTATAAACAGATTGTTAAAATATCACTTTGGGATACAAAATCATTTTCTGTCGGAGTGCAGAGAGCTGATTGTTCATGTGGCATGTGATTGTCCAACTCCTGCTCTGGTCCCCATCTGCTGAATTCAAAAATGTCCTGAAGAAAGGTGGCCAGCCTGTGGTGCCTCTGCCATCTCTGAGGAGCTGGTACCAGGCTCCACAGAAAAAATGCAAGTCATGAGCTGCACCTTTAGTTTGGCAGCAGTCAGGCAGAGCAGCAGCTGCCAGATGCATGCTGCTATTTCTGTTTGTGCTGCTGACACAGAGGAAGTTATGGTTTATTTACTGGGAGCTGCTCTGTGTGTCTGTGCTCACCTGCACGGGCTCAGCTGTGAGCTCAGGGACGTTTGCTCCGCGGATGGACACAGCGCTCGTAGGCAGGTCCTGAGGTCTGTGGAACTTTTGCTGACTGAGGCCGTGCTCCTTGGTTTTGTGCAAGAGCTTGTTATGCCTGACTGCTGAGTTTGTCCAAGGAGCTGTTCATTTATGCTAAAACGGGAGGAAGTAAGGCCAGCTTCTTCATCTGCTTTTGCTTTGGACTGTGAACCTGAGATGTTACTTAGAAGCTGGTAGTGCCTTTTGATTTCTCACAGTAGTTTTTCCTGTAATACAGATTGATTGTCGGGAACACAGAGACCAAAGCCTTATTTTAGTTTAATCACTGTTTCATGGAATCATAGAATGACCTGGGTTTAAAGGCACCCTCCAACTTCTCTGCTCTGAATGGGGACATCTTCCACTAGAGCATGTTGCTCCGGGCCCCATCCAACCTGGCCTTGAACTTCCAGGGATGAGGCACCCAAAACTTCTCTGGGCAACCTCTGTCTGTGACTCACCACCCTCAGAGTTAAGAATTTCTTCCTGATACCTAATCTAAACCTACCTTCTTTCAGTTTAAAGCCATTTCCCTGTGTCCTATCACTACACGTTCACTGTTCCTCTTCCTCTTCATTTCAGGCTCCCTTTAGGTACTGGGAGGCCACAATTAGGTCATCCTGAAGTTTCTCTTCTCCAGGCTTAACAGATTTCCATCTGTCCGTGTAGACTGGCTATTCAGTGAAAAAAAAAANCTGGAGGACTGCTAATCCAGAAAAAAAAAAAAAAAAAAAAAAAGATAAAAATAGAAGTACATTCTTTTAAAAGCATTCAGTCCCATTGTGTACATTCTGCAAATCATTATCCCCTTTCCTTCAGTTCTATGTCTGATTTGGGCAACCATGGCATTTCTGTCACTTTTGGGCTGCCACTGCCTTTACACAGATGAATCTGAATAGTTGTTCCTGTAATACATTGAGAGGTAGTGCCAATGCTCACCTTTTCAGCATTCTGAGCTCTTTCAGAATAGGATAAGTAAAATATATCTTCATTACTGGAGTCAGAAAGTACCTCTAACATTCTGAGCACAGACCAGCACAATTTTTGTGAGTGGACCCATATCCAAAGGTCACTATGCAAGCCAGTGAATTAAAGATGGTGCCTACTTGTTGCAAATAATGCTTAGATAAATCATTACTTCTTTACTGGGTATTACTAATCAAACTTAGTAATTAAATAATTGTGGAAAGCTTTATATTCTGAGCAGAGCCCAAGTCAGTGTTAACAATAGTTGGTTTGTACACCACAGATTTAGTGCTTATATAAAGACATATCCTGATCCCCTCAGACAATCTGGTGAACTTTTGCTGAAAATAGGTGTCTCAAAATCTTTATTTTCTTTTGATGCTGTATTAGTTCAGGCTGTACCTGTGAGACAGCTTTATTGAATGTACCTACTGAGCCATCTCTTTGCCTAATTCCTTTTTCCCCACAAAGCCGTGGCTGTTCTTCATGTTTCTTATCGTTATCACAGGACTCATGCCTTCCCCGATTCTTGTGGTCTGTCACTTGCTCAACAGGTTTCCCATTTTTCCTGCACAACTGGCTTTTCAGCCCGAGGAACTGTGAATTGCATTTTCCCCTCTGTGAGTCAGCACAAAGGCATTGCTTTCATCTCACTCATTACGGCTCATGACAGATGGTTCTGGACTGCTTTCATACCAGTATCCTGATCAAACAAAATATCAAGCAAGGTAGACGTTGCACAGCACTTCTTTTTTGTGGTTCTCAGGGTGTTGTGGAGAATTTCAGATCTTGTTAGTCCGAGCATGTGTCTCCAGGGATGACTGACATCTCACTGCTTTGCTACAGGTACAACTTGAAATGAAACAGTGAAGACAAATTATAAAACAGGACCAAATTTGACAAGGAAACTCCACATTTACTTGGGCAACGCCATTTAAAAAATGTCCTGGTCAGATTTCTGTGTGGTTCCCCTTGCCCTTGTGTCAGTCTAATCTTCCTTGCTATTAGGTTCCGCTTCTGCTCGTTTATTTTGAACGTTGCCCACACTGGCCTTGTCCAACCTGCCAAGCTGTATCACCTCTAAGAAAGAGGCAAGCCCAGCATAATTGTATTCTCCTTTACACCAGTGCTATGGCTGGGTAAACAGAGATGTTCCCAGCGGTAAATGAGGAATCCTTTTCAGTGGTATCAATTTTCAGTGCTTTGGCTGCCTGAAATGAAATATCTGTTAGTATGTTTACCATTACCAGTCCTGCTTCTTCAGGCTGTATTGATTAAATTTTTGTACTGTAAAAATACCATTTTGAACCACAGCGAAATCGATATAGAGTGAGGTTTTATATATATATAAATTGGATTTGGATCAGGAACAAAATCTTCATGAGATGAAAAATAAAGCTGGGTGAAAAAAGTGTGATAAAAGATCTCAGAAGGGGAAAAAGTTGCTCTGTCATTTCCCCTGCCTCTGTTGTATTTGCCCTCTAGACCTTTCTGTCTATCCACTGACTACTTTTCTACACAAATAAATTTTCTAGCAAATTGAGGCTTCCAGTTTAGAAAAGATACTTGTAAATAGGTGTAGCATTATCAGAAACTACCTTACAGGGCTTTTTAAATGCAATTGCATTCAAATATTTTGTGATACACAGTAGTGCTAATGGCAGCCTTCCTACTGGAGGCCAGAAGAGTTATTTATATAGTACCTAATGCATCAAGAATAAGTTCAATGAGATGATGGTAGGATTATTTCCAGAAAGCAATTAAAACCACCACTGTATGGATAGTGAAACATTCTGAGTAACAAACAATGAGGATATGGCATTTTAGTTCTAGTGTGTTTATTTTATGTTGTGGCCTGTGGTAAGAAGATAAGAAAGGTAGTTAGGTATCTAACTAGGCAAGACATCAGAAAGGTTTTCTACACAGAGCTTAGGAAAGTTTAAAATGAAGTAACATTTGGGGAACGAAGAAGTTTTGGGGAAGTTTTGCCTTTGGTAGATATAGTTGATTGTTGTGCGGTAATTGTGTCTGAATTATCCCAAATAGTAGTCAAATGTGTGGGCTTTAGATCCCCCCCCGCTATTTATTTTCTGAAGTTACTGACTATTCAGTAGTTCTTTTCTGCAACTCTTGTCTCTCTGAGGAAGACCCAACCTCCTGAAGTGCTTTTTTGCTTCCAGGTGGAACATCTCCTCAGATAATGCTGGGCAAAATATGAAGAATGCCTGGACCAGTCCTTTAACCAGTTAGGTTTCAGCTGTGCTGGTTTTTAAAGTGAGACCATAAAAAAGCTTATTTTCTGGAATCATTAATTCATCTCATAGCAAAACCCACAGATCTACTGAAGAAAAAATAGAAACAGGTTATCAATCATGTAATCATGAGGGGAAAAGGGTACTTAATATGAATGTAAGTATTAGAATACATCAAGAAGACATATAAAAAGAATGGTATTTAAAGGGGCTAAGGCATGTCCATGTTTGTGTAATGCACGGAAAACTGTAAATAGCTGCAATACGTTATGAACCTCTCTAACATCATTCAGAGCCAGAAATGAGGGCAGATGCAATTTAGAGAAGGACTTGTTTTCTCCTTAAGATTTTTTTCCAAATATTTCTTCTTTGGCTTAACACAGCTTTATATGCGTGCTACAGTCTTGCTTCATGACAGTGTCAGAAAGGATAAATATCAGTAGCTGAATAAATTTAAGCATTCTAGTCTGATAACAGATTGTAATAGAAAAGTATTTCAGACAAATGTTTCAATCCAGGTGAGATGAATCTCACTCTTTGAGTCTTTTGTTGGGATGGGCCACCACATCCCACTTTGGTCAAGGACAAAATCTTTGGAAATGACTGTGAAAATTATTTTAGAGATATCTATGAGAATAAATTCAATGTAATAGTTGTGCAGAAAGAGTTGCTTTGAATTTATTCACCCAACTATAACACATTGTTGTGGTATTGTGAGCTGACCTTTAATATATTTCAGTGTCAGATATTAGCATGCAGTGCATGAAGAGAAGAATGAGTGTTGCAGCAAGAAGAATTTCGATTGAGAGAATATTTGTCTGTAAAGACAGTGTGATTGTGGTATGGATTGCCTGTCATAGCATAGTCCTGTCATAGGTTCTCTGTTGCTGGGAGCTTTTAGGGGATGCCAGGTATGATTTAATTTGAAACAATAATAAACGATCCTGTGAAGTTCTTTGCAGCTCTGTTCTCTATAAATTTATGTTAAAATAGATCAGTCATTGGGTGATGATCTATCATAGTGATTTATTTCTGATTGTACTAAATTTCACATTAAGTTCTGTGGCAAGTTCCCATGACATGTTCCTCAGTGGTGGGGAGGATAAGGAAGAGGTGGGCAATGCACCATTGCTGCCTCTCCACACAGGAACCTGATTTCAGTTTTCCAAAGGGAACATGCTCACAAAAGCTGGCAGCTGGCAGAGAAGGACGTCAGCATTGATGTTTTGAAGACATTTTCAAATCGCTTTGAATTCCATCTCGAGCTTGAAGAGTAAGTGCCACTGAACTCTGGTACAACCCATGTAGCACTGCAGTGTTGTCCCTAAAAAAGTTGTGCCTTGCTTGATCATAGATCACAGAATGATTTGGGTTAGAAGGGATCTTAAAGATCATCCAATTCCAACTCCCCTGCCGTGGAAAGGGGCATCTTCCATGAGACCAGGATGCTCCAAGCCCCATCCCACCTGGCCTTGAACGCTTCCAGGGAGAGTTTATTGGCGTAGCTGTGGTTGGCTAAAAATGTAAAAAATTGCATGCCTAACTAACTACTGTGACACTGTTGGAAAAGCCAAGATCATATGCACTTAGCATCCAGATTGCCAAAGAAGTTTATGTAAATTGAGAAAAAAAGCTGTATCATAAAAAAAAATCTCTTCTAGTACGGATATGTAAAACTTGATGTCTGCATGAAACCTCTGCAGTGCACTCCTAGGTAACCTTCTTTAAGGGGAAAAATTTCCATTGGGTTTTACAGAGGAGAAAAAAAAAAGCTCAAGTGCTTTTGAAACTCCTAAAACTTTACATTTTTGAACTTTTTTGTGGTGTAAAAAATTATATTAATAAATTCATTTGCTGAAAATGAAAGCTAGAGCAGATTTGTTGCCAGGACACAGCAGGAAGGTAATTTTAAAAGCTCAGGAACATTGTTGAAATTATCATGCAAACTTATTAAATGCAATGTATATTTAAATTGAAAAAATCTTCTTTATTAGGTCAAGATAGGTGATTTTTTTTTTGCTGCCTCTAGCAGTTAAGCTTATTGGGTGAAAGTCTGGGTAGATTAATTTCTAATCTTTATGGAAAGTTACTTATTAAAAAATGGATAACAAAATTATTAATACTGAAAGTTTAGACTATCTGTAGAACAAGACTCACCATTGAACAAAAGTACAATGAGTGTTTCATAGTATTTGGCCACTGGTTTATGTGCAGTTTTGTATTCTTAGCATGATTTTCTAGGAGTTATTTCTGACATATATTGAATTAACACTAAAGTCTTCCCTTATCATTACAAATTATAAAATATTTAGCTTTAATTTCCCTTTTCATAACACGTAAGTAGAAACTTATTATAAAACACATTTGAAAGAACTCATTGTTGACTTAGGTAATTAAAATTAAGAGTGTGGAGTGAATTTTTAATGCTTTTTAGATTAGCTCAGGAATGATTAATTATTTGTCTCCTTCTCAAGAATATGTACAAATAATGGTTCACAGCTCACATTTGCCTTTTTCCAAGAAATTAATGAGCATTCAGAATTAAGGACATGTCAGTAAAAATTCTAGACTGGGTTGAACCTTTTTCAAGTCTCTTCTTCATTAATTGGTGTAAGTCTAAGGACTCTGAATTTTAGATTTGATGCAAACTGTATTTGATGAAAGTCTGAGGGAAGCTGCTGGGGTTGGCTAAGGCTAGCTCCCAGCACTCTGCCAGCACAATACTCGCAGTGACTGCACGGCTGGGCTTGTTTCAAAAACAAAATTAACTTTCCAGACATACATTTAGATAACCTTGTTTAGACTTCAGAGTGTACAGGTACAAAAACTGATACAGAGCCATGAATTACTGTGAATTTGGGTGACTCAGTTGGTTTCCTGGGAACCATGAAAATTCACGTCCTGAGGAGTGGGTCTCTTAACCACAGACCAGCCTGCAACCCATTGTGCTGCACGAGGTCTGCCTTAGAGCTCAGGCTGGCAGGTGAATATCCCACTAAACTGTGTCACAGAGTGGGAGAGAAGAGATGGGTTTATGTAAGCCTACAAGCCTGAACACCAACATGGTCAAGGAACTTCAGGAATTGTGAAGGTGGCGCTGTACATTGTAAGAATTAATGGCAGTTAATGGAACAGCACAAGTAAAGGCTTGTGATGTAATATCCCTGAGTCAACTAATCCAAACTGTACCTCATGTCACCTGCCCCCCTTGTTACCTTACATAAGTCACCTCTTTGCTCTTGTCCTTTGCAGTCAGATGATTGCACAGCTTGTGGCTCCTCAGCAGGACAGTCTCTGTCCAGGCTGGGATTTGCATCTCCTCCCTCGTCCTGCCTATATTGCTGCTTTGATCTCTATTTGGGCTGATTTAGCTCAGCTAGCTGTCAGGTATTAACCCAGGAAAATGAACTGAATAATTATCTGACAGTTCCATCATCTGAATTATCATTTCCACATGCTAAGTGCTAGGCAGGGATCACAGAGCCCGGAGATGGATGGAGAGGAGGAGGAGTGGAATAGCTGTTTCAGTCGGAGAAGACATTTTTGGCTGTTTCAACTGCTGCACTGACCCACATCTCAAAGCCCTTCCCCACTGTGTTGGCTCTGCTGCATTTTGTGCTGCTTCTTTGTCCTGTAGGACCAACTGCTTTGGAAGGAGGAAGATGCTCCCCGTGAGCTGAACAGTTGTATCATGTCTGACTTGATGTCAAACTTCACTTCTGTCTGAATTGTTGCCACATCAGCTTTATTAGAAGTTATTGACCTGTTTAATGCTTCTTTATAATTTCCCATTGCAGTTGGTCTCTGAGCATTCACTGGAGTATCTCATTTTGTCCAGTCTGCAGTGGAAATCCTCGATACAAACGCAAATGTTAATGTGGCTCCCACTACAAAGAGGTTTTTGGGCTTGTTTATTTGCAGGAGGTGTTAAGAAATAGTTTTGCATTTAAAAACAGGACAACCTGAACTGATAATCCTTTTTTTGATCTTAGTTGTTTGAATTAGCTGTGGATTTAAGCTGCATGTTCTACCGTAACATTAATAGGATGACGTTAGGCTTGATTTCCCTTGCTTTGCCTGAGAAGTCTGTGGAGAATCTTGGATTTGCATGGCAGAAGAATACATTATCATGGCAAACAGCATTTCTGAAGCCTTAAGAAATCACCAAAAGGAATGTAGGTCTCAAGGTTGCCTCAGTGACAATAAAGTCTGAGCTGTAGGTCAGCTAAGGTAGCTGAGGAAAGTGTCTGGTCCAAACTAAGAAACCTTATTTCATTACATCTGGTGCTTACAGAATTGGGTTTGTTTTTCATTAAAGAATATTTAGACTCAATATTTCGGGGAAAAAAATCATTATTAGAAAGCAAGGCAAGAGCTAGGTAAGTTCATTTCAAGTATGATCTTACGTGGGGAAAATAGAACCAAAAAAAAGCCTTGTGAGTGAAGATTATATGGACCAACCTAGGATATTTTTTGATGATAGGTAATCTAGTATCTCCACTTCATTAAAAATTAGGATCTTAAGTTGTGTGGGGAAAAGAGTGGAAAACTTTCCAACTTTTTAAGGTCTGTTTAATTTTGTGGTTTTAAAATGGGAACACGTGCAAGATCTATCCCTGTCCCTGTGGTAGGAATGTGCCTACATTGCCTTCAGTTCCGTGCTGTTATTTCTTTTGTTTGTTTGGAAGATGAGTTTGTCATGATTAGATTCTGTGGGCTAGACAGACGGGGATGCAGCCATGCATGCCATGTGTGGGAATGTGTTCAAGGCTTTCCACAGCTGGTTCTTTGGTCTGTTTACAGAGAGAGAAGTGGTAGGAGCTGCTAGAGCTGCTGACAGGGTCTGAACCTCTATGTATTGCTTTGTTTCTCCACTTCAGCCAGTGCCACTTTTGTATTCCAGTGCCTATTATCTTCCCTGAAGTTTTGGAATCAGTTGAACTAAGCCAGTCCCACAACTGCGAAAACCTGTGTAGTAGAATCTCAACCCAGAGGGTCAAAAAAACCATCAGTTCCACTTACCTCAGTATACTGTAAACTACACAATATTTCTTAATATCCTCTTGACAATCCTTTGCCACTTGAAGTAAAATATCAAAAGCAATAACTACAATGTACTAGAACGAGATCAGGGGAGATCAAATGCATCCCTCTAGCAGCCTAAATTCTTAAAGTAGCAGGTAATTTGTTAGATTTAATTCTCAGGGGTAGGCCAATGCCCCAAGCTGGAAAGATAGGTTCAAATAACAGCAGTTATCCTCTTGCCAGTCTGCTTGGGGGTGATTCTTTTGTGATCTGGTGAGATCAGTTTACTTCCTGATCATAGGAGCAAGTATTTGGACAGCTTCAGTCAATACAGTGGAATAAGAAAGCAAGTCCTCCTATAGTCCTCCAAGCGATCTCCCAGGTTTCCAAGGAACAAACAAGTAACAAAATGAAAGAGCCAAGGCAAATTATGCAGCAAGGGGCAAGAAATCCTTTCCAGTACCTACAGGCAGGCAGTCTAAGGCATGAAGCTGATTAATATGTGATCAGCAGGCAGCAGTCAAGACTTTCTAAGGTATAATGCCCCAGACTCAACACAGTTTTTCATTTGAATATAACAGAGCAGTCTCTTTTCTTGTCTTACATATTCTTTTTCAGGAATATCATAGAATTGTATCATCTGATAATTATTTATATCTTGTACTCCAGTATAACACAACTCCCTGACCAAATAGTAAATTTAATTATTTTTTTATGTAGCTGGTTTTGACTTCCAAAGGACAGTACTTTGCAGTTCCTTTTACTGAATTTTGTGTGATGTTCTTTACCATGCCTTCTACTTCTGAATTTGAGTTTGACAATGCTCTTGCAGTTTGTCACTCACCCATCCTTTTGACTGTGCTCTGTGCTGTCACCCTGGCGATTAACAAAAACAAAGGCTAAGCTCTCACTCAAGACAGAGCCCAGCATGTCTTTGATGTCACTGTGCTGTTCCAGTTCTGTGCTGCTTTATTCTTTGTGTTAAAATGATTGTAAGATAAGATTTCAATTTAAACTTTAAAAACTTTTCTTGGTATGTAAGTGACAGGATTTGTCACTACAAATGCTTTTAAGGATGTTTATATACAATAGTTCCAAGATCCAAATTATCATTGTTTAAAATCTGTCAAGGCAAAAATCTTGCCACAACTAAATATGTAGGACTGACATTTGAAATCAGAGCAGACATGAGTGTTTGGCTTATACTTAAGTGCTATCAGCTGCTTTCCGAGAGGAAGAAGGAGACATTTCTGTAGCAGGTGAATTGCAGGATAACAAGCAAATTCTGTCTCTTTACAATAATTATTCTAAATAAATTCAAACTACATGGAACCTGTCTATAATGAAACCATTCTTTTCACAAAACAACTTCATTATACATGGAAGTAGAATTGCAGTTGGCATATGTATTGAAACTATTCAGGACTTTCATACCACTTCATGATCAGGGCTGTTCTACAGTGCCCAGGTAGAGAAATTTTTCCAAGGGCAGTGAAGGAGGTGTTACTTGAAACATCTTTCCTGGTTTCTTAGCAGTTGACTCATGAAGGTCAGGAAGGAAAAAAATAGTCTGAATCCTTGAAAGCCATTTTAGAACTAGGGGGATCTGAATGGGCTGTAGGTCATGTAATGGTGTAAACTGCTGTCAGAAGAAGGTGCTTGCCTCGTCTCTTACTCCCTGTTACCTTTCTGGTGTCTCTCTGTACTGCAAGTAAAAGCTGTTTTGTCATCACTGCTTGAATATCTAAAAGATTGGTTTGCTTATATGTATTTTATGTGCCACTCTATCCTTTAATTCAGCTCACAGTATTTGAGTTTGCAAGAGATTTAGAATCGAGTCTCCAAAGAAATCAGTTAAAAGATAGGGACTTTTTCATGTTGTTGTTTGTCTGGTTTAGGCCTATTACTCTACCCTCTGCAAAGCCATCATTTGCAGCCCCCACCCCAAACAAACAAATGATCTGGCCAATAACTGCTAAAGAAGGAGGCTGCCAGATTTTATAAGGTCTATCCTGAGTGATAAAATCCCATATTTGATCCAACTGATGAGTGATAGTCGTACAGAAGTGAATTAGTCTTGATGCAAAGTCTATTTGCAGTATGAAAGTGCTGTCCCACATGGTGTACTTTTGTTTTCCTGAGCAGAGCTGTGTACCCTGGACTGTGGCAGCCACGGTGTCTGCTCCAGAGGGATATGCCAATGTGAAGAGGGCTGGGTGGGACCCACCTGTGAAGAACGGACCTGCCACTCCCACTGTGCCGAGCACGGGCAGTGCAAGGATGGGAAGTGTGAGTGCAGCCCCGGATGGGAAGGGGACCACTGCACCATTGGTAAGGGGGTTTTGTACCTCAAGAAATGAAATGCATAAAGTCTTAAACCAGTCCTACACAGATCTGTCACAGCCATCATTCTGATTGAAATCTGTTTGGAAAAACAGACTCAGAATCCAGACAGGTGTGAAAAAGGTGCCTCTGCACCCTGTTTGTCCCACAGAATAGCAACTTGGCACAACTTTCTGTATAGAGGAAATAACATAGATTAATTAATTTTAAAAAGACCACAAAAAGGAGAGATATATCAGTGCTAACATATTTCTGGGATGTGTTCATATGTGAACCTTGAAGTCAGGAAAGAAAAAAGTGTTTAAAAAATAGAAGGTGTGAGGGGGAAAAGCTATTATTGAGCTTACATAATTCTTGCATTAAGTCTCTTGCCTTTCTGTCTGAGGATTTACTTATTTTACTTACTGCTAATGCTGTTTTTTCCTAGAGCTGACTTTTAACAATATTCTTAATAAGGTAAAGCTTTCCGATCTTTTTAGAAGTCATTAGTCTACTATACAAATGTAATAGTTATATTTTTAATGAAATTCAACTTTCTTTTTTGCAAAGTCCAAGAGTGTTTCTCCCTAAAATGTCCCAAAGTGAGATTATTATCTAATTTTCAGAGATGAGCAGTGTAAGGTCTCACATTTGTTTCTTGAAAGAAAATCTAGAATGTATTATCTTTATCTTGAGCATTTTTAGATAATTCATTCCCTGTCTCTAGAATTTACTGAATCAGATTTGCGAAATCAAGAATTAGGTTTGTGATGGAGGAACAGCCTGATTTTCTGAAGGTTGTTTAGAGCAAATCCAGAGAAGGACCAAAATACTCAAAAAGATAAATAGATCTGCTGTTCACATTGTAGGCAGTGCCAGGTGTGGCCCCTGCACACTTCTCATCAAATGGAGAACGATCACAAACACAATGTTCTGGTCACAGCAGCAGGAATAGATCTGCCTGCAGAAAAAGGGAGACAGGCTTTGACTAACCCACAGGTGTCAAGCCATAAGCAAATGTATTTTCATTTGGTACAGAAGTTTGATCCATCTCAGTTTTGTTCTTTTTTTTTTTAAGCTCACTACTTAGATGCTGTTCAAGGTAAGTTTTTCGTATCAGCATTCCAAAAAAAGTAATGAAAATAAACAAAAGTATTGGGAATTGAGTGTTTTCTGTTTACCCATTTTGTTTGAGCTTCTGTACTGCTAAGTTCCCAGAATAGATGGCCCATTTGTTTATGGAGATATATATAGATATATATGCACACATGAAGAGACAAAGAGATTTACAGCAGAAAATGCAGTTTTTAATAAATAATGTGCTCAACTCATTTGCAAAGTTGTAGCCATGTACGCATGTTTTGCAGGGCCATCTGATGTGCTGTGTTAGGCAAATCCATTCATGGTTCTTGTTTACCATCCAAAGTAATGCCAGAGCTGAGGACTTGCTAAAAAGCTTCTCTTGATGCTGTCTCCCATGAGAACAAAAAATAATTTTTTTTTGTCATTTATGCTTGAAGTAAGTTTCTTTTGATAGAAGTACTCTTGTTTTCTAAAGCTGTCTGTGCCAGATGTGATCTAGTTCTCTTCAAATCATTTGATACAAGAGTTAAATTTGATGTTGCTTTGTGTCTGGTGCTGTTCATTTGATTCCCATGCCTTGCCGCAGGTCCTGCTCATTCATGTCAGTGCAAGAACCTTCCCCCAGCATGACAGCAGCCCCTCTGCCTGGGCCATGCTGAGCAGAGCAGTGATGCACAGCCCCTTCCAAAAATGCTGCTCACTGAAATACCAAACCAACCATTAGTTCAGAAAGACCTGAGTGCTTATTTTCTGTTTATTATTTTTTTATTTGGAATTAGATAATAATAAAAGAACGTAGGCATTCATTTTATTGCATTTATAGACTTAGAGGATAACCACACACAGCAGCAAAATATAATCATGTACAAGAAATTAATTAACTCAGCAGGACAGTGATTGAAAGTGGAAAAACATCCACCAAAACAGCTCTCACATCCTGCCCTTTCCCCCAACTCCCTGAAAGAGGCTTTTATGGTATATTTGGTAGTTGCCAAGTTCATGTTGTTTTGGAGTAGCATCTTCTATAACTCCGTGTCAGAAAATGGTGCCACCCATCTCCAGTTTTTCTGAGCAAGAGGGTCAGACCCTCTGGTCCCCCTGTTTGCAGGTGTGCTTGATAAACTGTGCCAAGGGTGAGAAGGAGGGAGATCACACGTCTCATGTAAAGTTGCCAGGAAATGTGCTGCATGTGGGGCTGTGAATCACAGCCTGACAGACCAGACTCTCCAACTGGCTCCTGCAAAGTCCATTTGGAATATCTTGGGGCTGTCAGGCACTGAGTCTTCTTTCTTCCTCAAAAAACCCCTCTCTCTGATAACACCTATGTGTTGATGATAAGTATCAGGTACAGGCCCTTTCAGACCCTGTATGTCCATGCTGGCAAAAAGAAAGGAACCATCATAGAAGTGATGCCACTCACTCTGTCAAACGTATTGCCAATTGCCATTGCTTTATCCATTGTCCTTTGGCTCCATGTGTGACATGGTGAGGATCTGACAAATGTTCGAGCTGGCACTGCACTGTGCAAGCAGATGGACATGAGTGTGCACATCCAAGAGACCATTCCTCTCCCACTCTTATAGGCAAGGAATCTAGATGTGCATGTCCAAAGTACTGTTGATTCAGAGCTTGCAAGTATATGATCAAGAGGATACTACAGTCCTTGGTCCACTTTTGATCTAGAATCAGTGCCACCAAAGGGCAGGTGTTGGTCCTGTTGGAATCAGCTATAAGAGGAGAAAGTGGATCAGGAAGGCAGTGCTCCCTCAGTTGTCTCCTGTGGGAAGAGTTGTGTTGTGGCATAAATCAAATTGGCTTATTCTCAGTCAGATGAGTATTTATGAACAGAATAAAAAGGTCACTTCCACTCCCTGCAATGTGTAGGATTATGTCCATAGATGCTAGTTTGTCATTTAGACAATATTTTTCATGTGTATCTTTGATATAAATCTTGATTATTTTGATATTGTAGTGAACAATGAATGAAGTGTGTATGATATTGTTAGTGAACTACAGTTTATTTTTCAATAGAGAAAGAGATGGACATGACTTTAGAACTTCATAGCATGACTTTACTCACTTTTTTCCTGTGCACAAAATATTAAACACTAAAAAAGTCCTCATTCTTCACTGAGAAACTACCTTTGGGCAAGCAAAGGGAAGGACCAAGTTGGGGAGTTTTCCATATTCGTCCAGAAATGTAAGTGCCTTGCAAGCTATCATCATTTGAAGGCAGCAAGTATAATGCTGGAAGTAGGAATGTTAATGAATAACTGCAACTACAAAATAAGAGAAAATATCCCTTCATGAAGGCTTTTTTTTACATTTTCTATTTTAGATGGTTGCCCAGGTCTCTGTTATGGAAATGGGAGGTGCACTCTTGATCAGAATGGGTGGCACTGTGTTTGTCAAGTGGGATGGAGTGGCTCTGGATGTAACGTTGTCATGGAAATGGTGTGTGCAGATAACCTGGACAATGATGGAGGTATGATACATAATTCATGTGTCTCTGTTTATCTGTCACAATCTTGACTGCCATTTAAATCCATAGTTTTGGTGTATGCTTTCCTTTTTATCACAAAGTGTCAATGTTTGTCTGTTTGCTTGAGACAGTTGTTCCACTGACTTCATCTGAAGAAGCACATTGAGGGAACAGACCCTTGTGCTGGATGCTACTGAAGGCAGAAAGTATCTGTGGCCATATCTACCATCCCAGTACTTGTTTTTTTCTCATAAAAAGCAAAACAAAACAAAAATGTAATAAGTAATTTCCTCTATCTCCTTTCCATTCTTCCTCATAATTCTGTCAGTCAGAAAAAACAGCCAAGAGATATCCAAATAAAAAAAAACCTCTGTGCCTGTCAAAACACATGCACTTAGTCTTCTATAATTATTAATTTAATATATTTGCAAGCATAAATCACACATTTACAGCTGCTTTTTTAACATAAGTCTTGCTCTTAATATTTCTGCTGAGACACACTACAGTTCTTGCATTTATCTGGACCTACTTTTGAAGAACTGTTTAGGAAACTCGTGGAGAAAGCAGGCAGAAGAGGTTTTGGAAAGTACCATAAACTGAGCCCTGTACTGAAATAATCATTTGCTCCTCCTCTGTGGTCTTGATTTCATTCTAAGGTTGTGTAAGTTTTAGGTTTGCTGGGGAAAAACAGTTCTTTCATAAGTTGGTCTCTGCTTTCTTTCCAATAGTTTGTTCTAATACACTAGTTGGAGCATTTTTTTAAAGAGAAAACATCCCGACTTTATTTCAAACTTGCCAGTGGGAGAGAAGCACAATATTTCTCACTGTTTGCTCACAAAGTTAATTATTTTTCCTATCTGTTTTAGGAATACTCATTTACTGAACAGTCAAGTACTGTTGCTTTTCTCTCCTCCACCTACTAAAAGCCTTTGCCATGTGCTTGTCCCATCCTCAGAGCTGTGCAGCTTTCTCATTCAGAGAGTGGATTCAAGGCCAGGCTGGATGAGGCTTTGAGAAACCTGGTCTAGTGGAAGACATCCCTCCCCACGGCAGGGTGTTGGAACAAGGTGATCTTTAAGATCCCTTCCAACCCAAACAGTTCTATGATTTCATGATCAGGCACAGTTAACTTCTTTTCCTTAGACTGTACGCTGAGATGTATTAAAATACACATTATCTTACTGTGTGACACCTAAAGACCTTATCAGTGTCCTAGGTGAGATCTTACATTCAACTGTAGGGGCCAACCTTACTATGATGATTGTCTGTTTTCTTCTAGGTCATTGATAAATTAAGCTTGATATTGATCCAAGAACTGAGGTCACTGTGGGACCTCAATAGAAACATTCTGACTCAGTGATGATTCCTCATTTACAGATATATTTTGAGACCTTCTGATTTTGTATCCTGTGGGCTCTAAGACCCTGCTGTCCTTTGGCAAAGGCTTCCTCGTTTCTGAACCCTATTCAAAATCACCTTATTCCTCTCATATCCTTCCTTTTCCACCTTATTTCCAAGGGATCCAACAACCGTGTCTCTGCCCACTGTCTGTGCTCTCCTACACTAGTGTGTGTCCCTGTCACACAAGGTCCCACAGCTGGCATCCCTGCCCCCCTGTGCTCTCCCATCTGTCGGTGCCCTCCCCTGCTGTCCGAGCCACTGACTCACCCGCCTGCGTCTTCAATCTGCCCACTCAAACCCTGCTTAGCCTCTAACGTATGGAAAGCATTTTCTGATGCACTCTATGAGCTGGCTCTGTAAAACTGCCCTGTACTGTGATTTTGGGTGCTTTATATTCTGCAATAACAGTGAGTTATTGGAAGAGTTGGCAGTTTTAACTCTAAATCTCCTTGAATTTGTCAGTTTAAGGCAGACACTTAACATCATTTCACTGCAGGTTTTAAAAGCAATTTTCTTTTTTCTTTTTAATGGCAGCATAACATGGACTAGGACAGCTCTGTTGACATTAAAATTAGAGATAAGTGCAGAGAGAAATATTTAATTAATCTGACTACTACACATGGGCTTAATGTAATTAAGTTTTCTTCACAATCAATTTCATATAAGAAAAGAAAATTATATCTACATATTATAACCACTTTTCATTATATATATATAGTTCATAGGACCTGCTTTGGCATAAGTATAAATTAGAAAAATTCCCCTGAAGTCATTGGAATTATACCAGTGTCAGATGAATATGAAATCAGAAGCTGTGTGTTTCAGGATTTGTATACCAACACAACAGGAAAATTGGTAATTGGGAAGGAGGGTGACATCACCTCTTACATCCTGTTTGCTGGGAGGTTGAGCCTTAGACTGTGAGAATATTGTGGTGGCATAGCAAGTTTCCATCCATCAAGCTACACAAAATGCTAAGTTATTAGCATTTTCACCTGTAGCTGAGGTGAGTCAAGAGCTTGCATTCAGCTGAGTTAAAGAAACACAGCTGGCAGGTGGTAACTTCCTAAGCTCTTAGGTTGTGATCATATTCAGTCAGTGCCACATAGCCCAAGAGATAATTTACTGCCCTTGTAAAAAGGCCAAATCATGGAATTCTTGCCTAGCAAAGGTCTTAATCATTCCAGCTGTGTTTAAATCAAACATTTATATCACAGTCCTACTGTGCTTCAAGTTCATGAGGAGGAGGTCACCACCAGAGAACAAAACTGTAGTAAAGTTGAGCAATTATAATTTCAAACATACTCTAATTTTAGAACTTAGACAAAGGGATAATTTTGTGTAGTTTTCAGTTATTTTTTCAGTTAATTTGTCACATGGTACTTTCAGGGATGGAAAAACTGAGATTTTTTTGTCATTTATAACTACATTCAGAGACACAGTGGAAAAAAGCGGATTAATCCCAACCATAAGGATTCAAAAATGTCGTTTAATTGGCATGAGGAAGTGTTAGTGTTGTTGTTTAGCCTGTATTAAGAGCACAAAAGCTTTGGGATGGGGAAAGTCTTGAATTTTTATTTTAAGGACTGATATAATCATACACAGAAAAGCCATAAAAAGCCATATTCACAGGTATCCTGATCCTGCAGCCACTGAAGCACCAAGATCCCTTCAGTGCAGTTTCTCCTGGTGCTAAGATACATGTGTGGAACTATTCTCCTGGGCAGGGAAAGTAGAATTTCTTTTAGAGCCCCTTTAGGATCCGCTGCTCTCGTTCCCTGGCTGCAGCAAACCGGCCTTTCCCATTCCAGCTCATAACTCTGTTCGCTTTTTCCTGCTCGCAGACATAAGGGCATGTTTACCTGTTCAAATATCACTACAAATATCAGTGGAAAGGTCTTAGCATTATAACAGATGCATGCTTTGCACTTGCTCTCATGGAGTGCTTCTGCAGTCTGTTAGCAGTGTGATGTCCATTAAAAAATGCCAAGGAGTCAAGCAGGTGGCCTTTGCAGTGGGGCCTTTCCCTCACTGTGGCTTCCCTCAGCATAATTCCCCATTCCACATTCTCCTTCTTTCACTGTCACGACTCACATGATTTTGGTTTATAAGATGTCCCTGCAGCTCCTCTGAGCAGGGTATTTCCTCTTGTCCTGACACTAATTTAGACTCATTTGAAGCTCCAGTAGCTGCAGAAGATCTCTGGAAAGCTCTGCTGAGCTCTTTGCAGGCAAAGTGCCTGTGTCCACTGACACTGCTGAGGTGGGGGAGCACACGGGGCACTCATGGGTCACACCCCACCCAGTTGCAGCTGAGCTACAATTTGGCTGCACAAACAGATCTTTGGCTCAAGCTGAAAGTTGCAGCCTGTCACTCCCATTAGTTTTTTTGCTGCAGATCTCTCTTTTAAATTTGCCTGCATCTCCTTTTATCATTTTTCTTTCATGAATCAATCTTGCCTGTTTCTTTTTAAGGAAAATACTGTTTACTATAAGCTTTGAATTCTTTTCCAAATGTGCCTTCAGTCACTTCAGACAGTTATTGTAGCTTTCTCCAAGCTTTTCCAAGCACAAGGAAATATATGACTCATCATAGCCTTGGGTTGATAACCAGTGCTGCTAAAATATTGATGTATTTCTGACCCGTCCATTGGCATTTTAATAACCTATCCATCACAGAGATACTGAGTCCATATATAAGTAATATGCTATTATTACCCAATATAAATAATACTGATGGGAATGGTTTTCATTGTTGCTGAGCAGCAAAGACTCTCTAGGGACATGAACAGTTTCTGAAAACCCTGATGTATTTGTATTGTCCCGAGCGTGGAAGGCCAAACAGCACTGGTACTCATTAGATAAAACACTCACAGCCTTTCCATAGCTGCACTGATGGGTTTCCCTATATAAACACCAGTGTTCCCAGTTAACAGCCTCACTGTCTGCTGCATGCTGTGTATTATGGGTAAAATTTGGGCACTTTGAATTAATGCATATGAATAAGCATTAGAGACTCTTGACAGTTGCTACTGCTGCTGCTTAGTCTCTTCTGAAGTTACTCTTTGATTCTGTTTGCTTAGATTCCTGGCAACACTAATTAGACTGAACTGAGCCTGTGGTGAATAAGGTCAGCACAGGCAATATTTAAGGAGAAACTTAAATACCATTTTTTACTTTCTGTGAAAATGTTCAGGACATAGATCTCACAGCTCCATCTCTGGCTTGCACTCACTGGGATCAGCATGGATGAAGCAGGAGTTCACTGACACACACACACCCCTCTGGGTTGCTCTACAGCAGTGAAAATGAAAGTCATTGGTACTTACAGAATTATAGAATATTCTGAGTTGAACAGGACCCACAAAAATCATCAAAGTGCAACTCCTGACCTTGCACAGGACAGACCAAAAATTTACACCAAGTGTCTGAGAGTGTTAGCCAAACACTTCTTGAACTCTGTCAGGTTTTGTGCTGTGACAGCTTTCCAGGAGAGCCTGTTCCAGTGCCCAACCACCCTCTGGGTGGAGAATCTTTTCCTAATATCCAACATAAACCTGCCCTTACACAGCTTCATGGTGTTCCCCCAAGCCCTGTCACTGGTCACCAGAGAGGAGAGATCAGTGCCTATCCCTCTGCAGATGTTGAAGATCACAGTGAGGTCTTCCCTCAGTCTCCTCCGGGCTGAACAAGCCAAGTGACCTCAGATGTTCCTCTGAGGGCTTCCCCTCTAGGCCTTTCACCACCTTCACAGCTCTGCTTTGGACATTTTCTAACAGCTTTATGTCTTTCTTATGTCGTGGTGCCCAAAACTAAGTACAACGTATTGCTTAGAGATTTGGTTTTCATGTCACTGAGCACGTACATCATTGGGGTGTGTTTGTCTGCACACGTGTTCATGCACTGCATAGGCACCTACACCACTGGGTATTCTGGGTTTGACATCCATAAAACTTCAAACCTATTAGCTCCCATTAACCAGGTAGTTAATGGAATAACTTATCTTCTGCATGGGTGACAAAAGCTTGAGAAGGTGAGAGCTCTGCTCATTTAATGAACTTTTAAGCATAAGAATAGCAATTTTTAGTTTTATTGCTAACTAGTTATGTTTTCCTCACTATAACTTAATGATAGTGGATGGTTTATTAAAATAACATCAGATACATGGGAGGTAGAGTCTGAAATTTTCATTTTCATAGCCAGTTAATAAAGTGCCTCAGTGGTTTAATAGAAAAGAAGCTGCTATGCAAGTTGTTGCGTGCTTCACTGGTGAGGTGGGGAAGCCACCACTGCTGGTGTGAACCACTTTGTTCTTTGTCCCCTCACCAGGGTCCCCATGCAGGGCCTCTTTACTGTCCTCGGGTGCTCCTGAAAGTGTATCTAGACAATTTGCACTAATTGTGAACACAGATCCTTTTTCAGCAACATGAGTTATTGTGATATTCCTATATTTGTGATGAATTTCAAGTACTTCAGGGGTGGATGGGAAGAATAGAAATGCTGGGATTTGTAAAGTAGGTGACAGAGCTGTTTGTATCAGGCACAAAATACATTACTTGTTCCATGTTCTTGCAATTAACTTAGGGTTGGAAAAAATGCTTTTTTTGTTTCCAACTGTTATTTTATTTTATTTCATTTTATTTTAATGAGAACTTAATGCAAGTATCATGCAGCACATGGAAAGCTCAAATGCAAAGTGTACCAAATGCACTCACTGTGCAGCATTTTCTCAGACATAGAAAAGTAGATATATATTGCTGGAAAGTAACCAGTGGAGAGGTAGGTCCATAGTCACAGTTCCATTGCAAATTTTTCTGGCTGCTGAAGGTGATCATGCCTGTAGAAGAGAGATTGCTGCCCAATGTGTACATTAGGAAATGTGCTGTACCAAGCACAACATGAGCCTTCTATGGCTGCAGCAGAAGCATAGCTGAGGAATTAATTTCACAACACTTGTGACATCCCTTCCATCATATGGAATAAGGAATATATATATAAATGTATAAGCAAGAAAATATATTTTGTTTGATGGAAAATTTCATGTGATTTCATTGACACACACTCCTGACACAATAAATATTAATATCATTCCTTATAGAAGGCCTCCTGAAAAAATCTATTCCCCAGCAAAGGAATAGGAAAATCTTGTCCTAGTTCTGTGATCTATTGCAATGCAGACAGGAGTGTTGTGGCTGAAAACAGAGCAACTTGTTTTGGCATGCTCTGCCTTCCCTTTGAGGTTGTTTAAATTATTGAAGAGTACTATGAAGTGCTTTCTATCTTGAAGTCAATCTTTGTGAATTCCGTTTTAGCAGTAATATTAAACATATTTTAATTTTCTAATTCACTTACAAAACAAAATACCCCAGTTCATCATTATCCTTGCATACAAAAGAAGGTACCTGGAGGATGGGAAGCCATAATCTCAGACTCATCAAAATATAAATCACTTTATTATATAATCTGTACTGTACTGTGAATATGCCTGGCTGTCTTTCATATAAAATGAATTTTAAAATGCTAGTAACAAACCAAAACCATTTACACATCTCTAATACAATTTAGTCTGCACCTATGCTGTGATGCACTTTGGGGTAATTGACAGTAAAAACTTCAGTGTACAGGATCCCCTGCTGTATGAATTACAGTGTTTGCTGTTTGTAGTAGTTTGTTCATACTCCTGACTGTTGTCTCCTGAAATTTAAAAGAAACCCTGCTGATTTGCTAACATGGTGAGCTTTTTAATAGTTGGTTCCTGATATGAAAATTTGACTAAAATTGTGACCGTTGGTTGAGAACTGACTGATGTATTTGTAGCATTTTCAAGTGAAGGAATTTGACTATATAGTTTATAAACAAGATTTATTTGTTTTGTTTTTTTTTTCTGGGTTATTCTCCTGGATTAAAAATCTCATTTCAAATAGGCTTGTTGAAAATGTTATCCTCATATGCACTTACTAATATGATTTGCATTATCACAATCTGCCTCCATATGTAGCTTGTGATTCTGTACCAGCTTGGTTTACCTGGTTTATTTTGATGGATATCATGCTAAATTATAGGAGTTTTCTTTGGAGGTTTTAGATTTGTATTTCCTTCCTTTGTTTTCTTCAAAATTGTTTAATTTAAAACCAATGTCTTGAATGAGCCTACAGTGGAACAAAGATTTTATTTTGGCTTAAGAGTCCCCTGTTTGCCCCAAAATAATTGTTTTATTATTTTACTTCTTCACAAAGTGAGAAAAATATTTTTCAGTTCTATCCAAGTCAGTTTCTCTTTTATTTGATTGTTTGGAGAAAAACTGGAAGTTGCATTGTAGTTGCATAACTAATTGTAATTAATAATCCTAAAATATGCACAGCAGTCTGAGCTGAATATGCAGTGTTAAAAGTCCACAGAGGAGCTGGTGCTTCTGCACCTCCTGCCTTGCTGCCCATGAAGCATCTTCTCTGAGCCTAGCATGTCTTCTCTTTCATTCTACATGGTTGTGAGGGGAGGTTGAAATAAATTCCCATCTGATCAATCAGAATACTTTTTAAAAAGTACAGCATGAGAAAGAAAGGGAACTCATGACTGATAGTCTGTGACCTAGAACACTGCTTCTTTGCACCAATATTGATATTTTGGGTAGCAATTTCTTTCTCTGATGACTTCGTAGCCCTGAATCCATCACTTCATACATTTGTGGTGCTGTTAGGACACACACCAGTCTCAACATGGGTTGTTCAGATGTGCTTCTGGGACTTCACACCTTCCTAATGGGAAAACCCACCCTCTTGTAGCCCTGGGAGGCTGAAGAGGCAAATGAAACCAGGTGCAAGTAATTCAAACCAAAATAACTCCATTAGCAGAACCTGGAAGAGCTTATAAGGCAGTCACTTTACTGACAAGTAAGCTGCAAAGAAAAGAGGAAAATTGAGTCTGACTGGAAGATGGAAAATGGCTCTCCCTTTCCTTGCTTTTTTTTTTTTGTGTACAGCCTGAATGCACTGTGTTTGTCACCAGCTATATAAGCTCTTGACCGAAGAAGAGGAAAATGAGGACTCTATTAGAAAAAGCAAAATAGTTAAGTGTTATTTTTGTAGCTATTTCTTTCCTAGGCAAATCTTCATATTCTAGTACTTCTGTGACCTTTCACTTTTATTTCTTACATAAATGAGAGAATCAGGTCAGCTCAGTTCCCACATCTAATGGCTTGTTGACAAGAAAAAAATTAATAAGAATTGCTAGTGTGGAATAAATTACTCCAAAATAGCTTCCCCATGGATACTGTTATTCTGAAATAAGTGCTCCTTTTCTCTGATTAGCACGTAATCTGCCAGACCAATGTTCGTCAAGTTTCTCAGGTAGACAGCAGTGAGCTTGTAGAAATTAGTATCTTCCAGAAAATCCCTTGACTCCTTGAACAAGACTGCCATGACGTGGCACTGGCAGAGCCCAGCCCTGAATGGCCTGACTATGTCAGAGCCCTCTGCAGGCACCCCCACCAGTATAAACCACAGCAAGAGATTTCAATGTCTTTATGACATTTTCAAGTCTAGTAGAATTCTTTAATGTTTGTAGTTTTGGATGATCTGCTGAAAACCATCTGTAACTTGAAGCTTTTCAGTTCATTTATTGAGAATATAGAGAGCTTCATTCCTTGTACAAAAAATAGATTAAATTTTTTTTTTCCTTACAGTTCCAAGCATGCTCTTCAAGTTTCAACCCAAAACACATTTTTTCATCATAACACACTAAAAACCCCTCTGGTTCATGTTGTGAACTCCCTCATCCGCTTCCCATGGACTTTTATTTAGACTGGAGGCCCCTTATTGTTTCAGCTTACTGACTTCCTAGCAGATTTCAGTTGCTTCCTAGGCTTTCCTGAATATAAAGTGACTGCTGCACTCAAAGTCAATAAACTCAACATTGCCCTATGAAGTTCTTCTCCCACTGCTGACAAATGCCTGTTGTCTCTAGGATGTGGGGAGTGAGAACTTAAAGCACACACTGACCTGTAGCCATGCCAGCTCTGCTGGATCTGAGGATTCTTGTTGCTAGCTATCTACAGTTGCCCTTGGCTCGTTATCACAAAAGCTACCCTGCTCTATCTGATTTCCCAGCTGCAGAGGACAGATTTGTTAATATTTTTTGCTTAGCCAAGCAATTATCTTGCTCAAGGTCAGGCAAGGATTTTCTACTGCCAGGAAAGCCCATTTTATTGTATGTGTTTGTTCTGTAGAAGGGCTTTTGCTTTCTTTTCAAACTGAATGTTTTATGCTGCTGTTTACTGAGCAGTCACACAGTGCTCGGGTGAGAAAGCAGTAGAGTTGGCTGGGAATTGGTCTCAAACCCATTAAAGTCATTGACAAAACTCCAGGAGCTTCTGTGCTGGCACAGTTTGCCTGGAGGAGGTGCAGTTTGGTAGACTTCAAAGTGGGGGTACGAACAGAGCGTGGAAAGTCAAAGAATGAGGTGAAAATAATCTGATGTATGTTGATGCTATAGCATTCCAATTTTAATGCTGGGGAGATCCATACAGTGATATGGTGACTCCACGTTTATTCAGACCAACCTTGTTAGAAATACAAAGAGCTGTCTTTGTTGAAGGATAAAACACCTTTATCTTGCTTTAAATGCAAGCAGCTCACAGCTGCTAAGTCATAAAGTGGATGTTGAAGAAGATTGTTGGTTATTTTACCATATCCTATAAAATCTGTTTCTGATTAAGTATGTAATTTAGGCAATTTGGACATCTAAGCTGCTGATAGAAGCAATTAAATGCCAGTAGGCCAATTTTAAGTTTTATTTAGGTGCTTAATTTAGATACACTTCAGTGCTTCAATTTTCATCATAAGCTTTAGATATTTAAGTGACTTAATTTTGCTGCAAGTTTGTCCATGAAGAAATGTAGATTTCTGAAAAAATCTTTTATTTCTTCCATTTTTCATACTTGAAAATGTACAGGGGAGGAATAGCTTTATTTTCACTTTCCAAATCTGCTTTCATGGTGCAGACATCTATAGAGAAGCCTGTAACTGTCTGGTCACTGGGATGGAGCCTGAATCAAGGTGTGCATTCATGTATCACCAACTGCAGGGGTGTAGTGACGATTATGCCCTTTCTGGGTCATTCTGGTATGGCAACCAATAAATGAAAACCACTTGGAAGCTATTGTAGGGCTTAAAACAGAAGTCAGACAACTGTAACAAGTCCTTTTTTACTGCTGCAGTGGGGACACTTGGGAGGGTTGTGTACCATTTCAGGCCCTGTTACTGGGGGCTGGGTAGTGAGTGTCCCAGCTGGGGTCCCCAGGCAGTGCTGACAATGAAGGGCTGTTGGAGGGAGCAGCTGCCCAGTGTGGATCACATTGCACTGACAAGTGTAGTGACTTTCTTCTGCCTGTTCTGCAGGGAAGACTATGCTGCTCTTCCCTATTCACTTAGTTTGTAGGTTCTGTTTTCTCACTGTACGAGGATTTGATGAGGTGATACAGTGTTAATGACTGAGACAAATACCCCTCCTGGACTAAGCATGTACATTAATGCTTTATTGAATTTGACTGTGTCATAATCAGCATGCCTTCCAATTGATTACATCCTTCCTGTGCTCCCTGGTAATAAATGAGGTGCTTTATTCTCAGAACCACTCAATTTCCTGAAGTTTCCATTCTTTCCATTTTAGATGGCTTGACAGACTGCGTAGACCCTGACTGTTGTCAGCAAAGCAATTGTTACTCAAGTCCTCTCTGCCAGGGTTCACCTGATCCCCTTGACCTTATTCAGCACAGCCAACTACCTTTCTCTCAGCATCCTCCAAGGCTCTTTTATGATCGAATCAGATTCCTTATTGGAAAGGAAAGCACTCATGTAATCCCAGGAGATGTCTCCTTTGAGAGCAGGTGAGTCTTCTTTTAAGTGTAAGACTTTTCTGAATATTGAGAACTGCAATTAAATTGTTTAACCAGGAAAAAATGGTGATACCTCAATAGCTGAGAATTCTTCACCAGTGCTCATAAAATACTCAAAAGGATAGCAAATTTTAAAGTCCCGGCAGCTGAGGATCTTGGTTATCTGATTATTTTTGCTACCTGTCTGGTTCATGTAAGTGTCACAGCAACAAACTCTACTGCTCCTATTTACAATACTGACTATTGTGGAAGGTAAGCTGTGTCATGCATGTAAAATCAGCAGGGGGAAGTTCAGCCCTTCACACTGTACATATGTGATGGCAGGATGCCAGCTGGATTCACATCTGCTGTCTACAGTCACCTTCAGTCACCAATCCAATTTGATTGGTCTTTAGAGTGTAATGAATTTTGTGTCACTTACACGTAATCTAGACACAAGTAAAAAACTTCCTTGGTTTTGCTACACTTTGATAAAGCAGTGTGGAATTTACTATTTTGTGCTTCAGGTTATCATGCAAAGAGTAGAGTGATCTGTGAGTTTGTGAGAGTGGCTGTGCCCTTTAACAGGAAGGAACTGTGCACTAGAAAAAGGGCACTTACTCAGAAAACCTGGTAACATATTTTCTTGAACATTTGAAATACAGGGGCACGTAAGTTTTTATGCTGCAGTTCACTTGGGAAGCTATAACTTACATGCTGACAAAGAGATCCATAAATCATCCACATCACCTGACTATTACCCTGTCAACTAGGCTTATGCATTGGATAAACCATGTTCCAGTAATAAGCACACAGGAATTTTTATTTTCCCAGTACATAGGTTGTTAGGTTACAACCTCAACACAATCCCAAGCTGCACACAAATTCAGTGCACTGTTTTCTTTGCATCATTAATTTTTAATAAAGTAAATTTGTAAACAGAGTCATTATTGATCTGAAATACCTAAACATTTAATCACTATTAATAATGTAACAGCATGTTATAAATATGTAAAACAATAGGCCATGAAGATGAACTGCATGAGGAGCACTCACCTGCTGCTGGTGAGTCTCTTGGAATGTGTTGTGCTTATAATTGAGGCCACTTCACTTGGGGCAGGGTCTTTGGCTGCCTCTGTGTGCAGTTTAAACCATAAGTCACAACTGAAAAATTTTCCTCATCAAAATGCCTCACAGTGAGGAGTTTCCAGAGAAGAGGTGAGCGCTCAAGTTGCCTGTACAGTGTTCTGTGACACTGCAAATGTTAGCAGCCAGATTGCACATAATCCCATCAACGTGCTTTTATAGATATAAGGAATTGATCTTTTAAAGCTATCATTGATGGGATTTAACTTGGATTTAAAAGCTTTTTCTGAGTATTTCATTTCTTTACCCTGATACCTGCCATGCCTTTGAAGACTAAAGAACAGTGAAGTTCCATGTGGGAGCAGCAGCCCACCCTTCACCATGGCTTCTTACTTCCTGCCACTGAGAAGTAGAACTTTGCTGGCATTGATGTATCACCAACACCCCAGATATCACTTCCTCCAAATGTAGACAGATTTATAATTAGTTTGGTGAGAAGATCATTGGGATTCAGATGAGGGTGGCTGCATCTTTGGAGTCAGGGCGGTGCCTGGAGACTTGTGCTGTGCCGTGCCTCCTGGGGTTTGTCAACAATAATCTCAGTGTACTGGGCACCCCAAAGGGTTCTTCAGTCCACACTTTGCTTGATCCTCGAGTCTTCCAGGCTGTTGAAATACTGTTCGTCCATAAGTCAAATATTATTAAAAACTGCCAGAATTTTCCTCAAGGATGAGAGCTAAGCAGGGTCTCTGAACGAGGCAACAGCTGAGCTGTGCTGTCTCTGTTCAGAAATCTTCCTCTGACATTGCCAATCTGACTGTCATCTTGTGTCGGTTCTTCTCCTGGGAATTAAGATTACTGAAAAAATATAGAAAGACAACTGCTGCTACAGTAAAAACATCAGAAATCTGTGATCCAGCCTATCTGGTAAAGACCAAAGATTGCTTGGGAGATTTAAATCTCCTTTGGGCTATTACTGAAGAGGTTGTGTCTCGGCAGATGATCTTAACTCATGGCTGCCTGCAATGCCACTGATCTCATAGCACTGGTGGTTCAACATGAAATGTTGGAAGGATTGGCTGTAGTAGTGGCATGGGTTTATATCAGAGCACTGGCATCCATTCCCACTGGTGCTTCAATTTTGCCAAGCCCTAGCTGTCCTTTTTTCTAAATTTCCCTTTGCAAGAAATCTCTGTGACCATTAGGAGGATTAAGGAAGAGACATCTATCCAATGTTTTCAGTCTTCTGATTCAAATGACACCGTGCAGGGGTTTACTACACCACAGTATAGTAAATGTATGTAAAGTATGGGTGATGTTTGCATGAGTCTCACTGGAGACAAAGTGATGTTGATTAGATTTTGGAAAGCTGTCAAAAAGGGTGAAGATTATCTCTGTCCTTCAGACTGGAAGTGTTTGGTCTCTGCCATATCCTGGAATTTTACAAATAATCTGAAATACTAAAACTAGTTGTTCTGACAGCTGCTGAGACATCTATCCCTCTGCATTTGCCTCTTGGACTTTAGCTTAGGTCTAATATTTAAACATTTGGCTTCTACAATACAGTCAGGATGCTGCATGAGCCATGGCCAAATACTACACCAAAAATAAGGAGCTACATGTTAAGGAGCTACATGTTTGCAAAACATATTTTACTTTTTGTTATGTCAAAGCTATGTCACATGCACTGGGTTTTTACAAACTCCCTCTTAAACTGTGACATGCTGAAAGGCAATTTAGTCACATTCTGGATAAATGGAAATGTACTTGCTTACATCAGGCATGGTTTTAACCTACTACATGTAGCAGGGTGTAGCAGATTATAATGTTTTTGTCAACTTCTGTTCTCAGGAAGGTTTTTAGCTTGTTTCTTTGCTAAGTTTTTTTTAATGCATGCTGCTGGCAAGCTATTTGACTCACTGCAAATTGCCCACAGAAAGGGCCCTGTGTATGGTACTGAATTAATTACCCTTCAAAGGCTGCTTTCAGCAACATTGTCAGCAGGAAGAAATGAATGTACCTCACTAGCCTTCAGCTTAATTTCTCTCATTGAAGATTTTAATCAGAAATGTAATACAGTAAATGACATCTTCTGGTAATGTGACACTTGCAAATTCACAAGCTGCTTGATAGAGTTCCATATCTGAGCCTAATGTATCAGCCTGAGGTGCTTATTGGAAACTTAATATGCAAAACAAAAACAAAAGAAATAGCAGGTAAATAGCAGCAGAGCAAGGCATAATGCTGGTAGAATAATAAAAAGCTTGACAAGTACTGAAAGAATGTATCTGAAACTTGAATTTCTGCTCATATTTTAAAATGGAGATGTCAAACAAACTGCCTGACAGCAGAGACCTGAGATCCAGGGCATAGTGAGTTCCTCGGTTACTCGTGGAATGACTCGTGAAGCTCTGACAGAGGAATCCTACTTCTTTTAGGCCACCTGCAACCCGTGGGAATCTCAGCTTTATCTCAAAAAGCCAACTGCTCCCTCTGGAGCTACAGATTTAGTACAGCTTGCCAGGGGACTGTGAACATTTTAAATGCATTTGAAAACACTAAGGCAGCTTATCAGGGGCATGTTCCTGCCCAACTCCACCAAATTAGAAAAGACATCTTTGCACTTACTTTCAAGTTAAAACAACTTGGAAAGCCTTAGTTCTAAGATTACACAAGCATCACAAATAGGTGGCTATTGGACAGATAGTACAAGTTATCCCCCATGAGAAAGCAAAGCAGGGCAGTCACAAGAATGTGGAATAAGTCTTAGAGGCAGCAAGTGCAGTGCATTGAGGAGACATCATGGTCTTTAGAGGTTTCTCTGCTCAAATTAAGAGAAGCAGTGGGTGGTAGCACGGCCCCCAGCTCATCTGGGAAGAGGGTGAATGCTGAAGCAAGGAAGCATGAAGTGGCAGTTGACTATGAAGGGACATCACTGCAGGAAACATGCTCTAAAAGCTCTGGTAAGGGAAGGAATTAAGTGAGGTGTTCTCTAAGCAGCAGAGCTGCAGGGAACCTGCGTGCCAGCACACCTGGGGACATGGGGCTGCTCTGTGAGCTGCCAGGGCATCAGGAAACAAGGGAGATCTGGCTTCAACCTCCTGAGCCATGGAGACTAATGCTGGTCATAAAGTGACTGAAAAATGTTTTCATACCTGCAGTAAATGTTAGAATTAAAGCTAATTCTAATCAAATGCTTAGTCAAAGATTTAGGAGGTGCTGGTAATTCAAAAAGAGGCCAGAGAAGACTCTTCAACTTATAGTAGTAATAGAGAGACATTAAATAATGAGGACAAATGTAGAAACACAGAGGCAGGCTTAGGACATTTAAAATCTAAGAGATTATAAAGACAATTCAGTACAGATAAATGTAGAATAATGAGTTTTATGTGTCTTTATCACATACTGTAAATATGTGTGGCTTGTAAAACATGAAGAATAAAAAAGGAGTCTGTTGAAAGATAAGTCTCTTAATATAATTTATGAATAATGGGAAGTGAATGAATAGAAGAAAGAAAGACCATGGATGAAATAATGGAGATTCTGATGAGCTGTTATGATACAGATCTGTGTGCTTGATAAAATATGAGGACAGAGTAGTGTCAGAAGACAGGTCTGTGTGGAATGAGCAAACAGAAGTGCAAGAATAATGCACTGAATAACAATTACTCCCAGGGGTCTTACCATCACACCAGTGTGTGTTGTAAATATAAGAAGTGCACTAATAATGGTATTAAGAAAAAATAGTGCAGGTCTGTTGATGTTAAAAATACATGAAAATAACAGAAACCAGTATTTTCTGGTCTAACAAATCAAAGAGTAATTGGACCTGGCCATTCTTTTGAGTGAGTCTTGTGAGTTGGTTGAGACAAACAGGAGCTCAGTTGTCTTCAGTGGAGCAGCAGATTTTGGGCCACAAAGAGGGCCACAACCAATTTACTTGGTATAGAAAGTGGAAAAAGTGGTAAATCAGAACACTTGTTTTGCGTACTGGCAGTAAGGCAGCCTCTCCCATTCCTCTAGGATTTATCAGCATCTTTCCATGGCCTGGGAGCACGGAATTCCTATCAGCAGCTGTGGTGAACAGCATACTTGCAAAGAGGTTAATTTTTACCAGTTTCATTTTCTCAAGTCATAGTCAGACAGGTTTGATGATATCATGCTGATAAACCAGTGTCCTGTCAGTGGCTTGGGAGAATGGGATCTTAGGAAACACGTCAGAATTTCCAGAAATTTATGTTCTCCAGTTTCTGCATATGATTTCATTGGATCATGTTCAATTAATCTCTCTAGGGATTTTTTTTTTTAATTCATATATAGACCTAATATAACTCCTAAATAACTTTTGTCTAAGGAGCTATTAATTTTTTTCCTTTAGATTGCATATTAACTGTGCAGTGGATGTGTCTGTTGAGGTTTGCCACAAATTTTCAAATTGAGAAAGAAACATAACAATGCCTACATTTATGCTTGTCATTTATATTGAGTAATTACTGCCAGTTCACTTTATAAGTATTCTCTTGGTTTTGACTCTAAATGTCTTAAGGTTACCAAAAGACTTCTGCATACACTGTTCACTTCAGTATGTGAAACCACAGTTCCAGGAAACAGGTGCAGTAGTATCATGAGTTTCCAAGGCCTGGGTTGGTTCAGCCAGTGTGTTGATGTGGTGTAGCTGACAGCATGGGGAAAAGCACTGGGAGGCTTTTCAGTAGAATGTGGCAGTGTAAACCCTTAGAAAATCCCACTAGGTCCTAATCTGCACCATGATTTGACCATATTTCATGTCTTAATCCTCATCCTTAGGAGTCTTGATTCCTTTGTGTTTCATTATTCAGATAGGTAAAAGGCTAAAGCTAAGAAAAAGAGAAATTTCTTTACCATTTCTGTGACTAAGGTGAAAGCAATAGTCTGGAAGGACAACAGTGGAGGTTCAAATTGAACAGTAGAAAGAACTTGCCATGAGAAGAGCATTCATACAGAGGCACTGGAATGGGTTACTTCGTGAACTTATGGAGTTAGACAAGCATCTGTCTGGACTGATGTAGGCATAGTTGATCTAACCCGAGGCAAAGGAATGGACAAGATAAAGCCTTGTATTTCCTTTCAGCTCTCATTTTCTATGATTCTGTGATCCTGCTAGCCTCCGATTAGATCCACTTAGTAATGAGTTCACTTTCCTGTCCAATGACTTTGATGTGTTCTGCTGTTCTGCCATGTTCCAACCTCCTCACTGGAATGTGAGAATAAAGTGGAAAGTGGGTGCAAGTCCAACACATCCCAGAGGGAATTTGTAAGGGCATCACATGTGATGGGTGATTGAGAAAAATGTATGTTACACTTGATTAAGCACCCTGTGAATTTACCTATGTAACTTTCTGAAGTTCAGTGAAGCCCATGTATCTCACTGCTGCCTTATCACATTAGTTCAGCTTTTTTCTAATAGACAGCAATGTCCTATACCTAGCAGCAGAGAATGAGGTTTCAATCTCTCCTTTCACAAACCATCACTCCCTAGAGCTGCAGCAAGCTAAATCACACTATCAGTGAATCCTTTGCAGTGCTATTCAGTGGCAGAACAAATAGCATCCTGAAATATGTCTGGAAACGGGAATATATTCTCCCTATACCAATGGTTTGTGGAAGAGTCTGTGTGGCATCCTTATGAGAGAATGCTTTTTCAAATCAGTCTTTTGGTCTTGTATGACTTTTCTTTCAAAACTCAACAGTCACTCTGATACCAGAGTGGTTCTGTCTTGTCTGGGACCAAAGCACAGCCCAGTTTCTGAAACCAATGCCTTTCTCCCCCTCCTCATGTGTGTAACGTGTTGCCTTCTACTCTTCTCGTTACAGACGGGCATGTGTCATCCGAGGCCAGGTTGTAGCAATAGATGGAACACCTTTGGTTGGAGTGAACGTCAGTTTCCTGCACCACAATGAGTATGGATACACCATCAGTCGACAGGATGGAAGGTCAGGCTGTCATGGTTTAGGTTTCTGTAGTTAAGGCCATCTGCCAGCTTCTATTAATGTATAAAATTTCCATAGACATCACAGTTCATAGTGTAGCTTGAGGATGGCATCTGGCCTTCTGCTCTAGGAGCACAGTTGATGGCAGCTCTCGGTAGTAAAAGGGACCAAAGAAGAAAGAGAAGAAGAAAAAAACCCGAACTGCAACAAAATTACAGTGACATTAAAACTCCTGGACTCAAAATGTGCCAGGTCTGCTGTAACAGTAGCTCCTTGACATTGGAATATTTTCACAAGTCAGGTTTTCCAGGAAATATCCTGTCTTTCCTTGGTTTTTTCTCTTGTTAAGTGTGAATCACCGAAGTAGTTTATCAAGGTGTCAATGAAGTCAAATACTTTAGTTGATCACCTGAGACACACAAGGAAAAGTGAGAACAGACTCTTTCCAAAGACAAATGGAAATTGCTGTTCCATAACCAGCCCTGGCTTCCCCTTCTTCCCCAGCCTCTCAGATCTGAGTTCATTTCTCAAAGACAGGTGAGGTTTCAATGTATTCTATATTGCACTGTAGGACTGGCCATCCATTTGCAATAGGGTCATTATTTGCTCCTGAACTTGAATTAAGCTGTTAAGGGCAGTTTAAGGCTTCATCTTCCTTGGCTGGATTGAGAATTACAAGAAATCTGGAGCTGTCTTCCAGCAGGAAAAAAGTGTTGTAATTTGTCACTGTTTCCACAACTTTTTATTTTTTTTTTGTTTGGATTTGCCAATTTATAAAAGTAAGGAGTATGCATATTTATTTCACCTTAGTTTATTGACTTTCAAATCGCACTACTGAAAGTTAGTAATTATCATTTCCTCCTTATGCTAGCCTGGATAAAGTTGTTGCATTAAAATATGCTACCTGTATTTTGCTGTGAATGTAATCGGTGTCATTTGGGAAATGTGATGAGATATGCATAATTAAGTCTGACTTCTTATCACAGTTTGTTACCATCAAAAACCTCCATAATAGATGCATTCAATAATACAGAGAGCGGAGTAGCTATTTACATATTACCTTGTGTTGCCTGACTGTGGATGTCAGAAACTCTGGAAATTGAGACTGTATATCATGCCTTCCATGTCCCACTGTTTTGCAGCCCAGATATGCCAAAGGTTCTTCACAGTAGCTCCCAGAGGATCACCCTCTTGTGTTCAAGAGCTGACTTAGTTCTCAGTGCAATTAATTGTCATCTTTCCCAAAACTTTCATATCCTGTGCAGGGAGGTCTTATGTTCAGTGTACTCAACCTTTTCTTCCTGCTGCTTTTAGAAAAAGGGAAAGGGTTATGTTAATAGATCTAAGGCCTACAAGGCTTTAAGACTTCTTATTCTGCGTGCTCTTCCCGCATAGATGATGAGTGGCATTCTTTTTCTGGGATAGGAAAATGTTTTTTTTTCTTTTCATATACACCAAAGCAACTGGGCTCACACTTTTGTTACAGATGTCTCATTAATATTGATTCTAGTTGATAAATAGAGTGGAGAGAGGCCAACTAGCAGTGAAATTCTGTGCCTTGCTGTTGATGCATACCAGGAGAAAGCACACAGAGGTAAAGCTTCTTTGTGGATACCAAGATGACGCAAGGAATATACACTTGAATGATTTCACGTACTAAATTAACAGTTGTAATAACAAACATAAAGGGGGTTTTTGTGATACATTGAAAGATGTGGTAATGCACTGAAAAAAACAAAACCAAAACAATTTGTTTTCTCTTTTCCAGTTTTGACCTTGTGGCTGTTGGAGGAATCTCTGTCACTCTAGTTTTTGACAGATCTCCTTTCATATCTGAAAAAAGAACTCTTTGGTTGCCTTGGAATAGATTTATCATTGTAGACAAAGTTGTAATGCAAAGAACAGTGTCGGACACACCATCTTGTGACATCAGTAGTTTTATCAGTCCAAATCCAATTGTACTCCCTTCCCCCTTGACAGCATTTGGAGGGTCCTGTCCTGAAAGAGGAACTGTTATTCCAGAACTACAGGTAATGAAAAGACTTTTAAATTAACAGTTTGTTCTGTTGCAGAAGCAGGTTTTGACAATCTTTGAAGACAGTCAGCAAATAACTGCTATAATGTCATTCACTTGGCAGAATAGCACCAATGCTTATCTGTTTAGTACCGTTTAACAAGATGCTGTTGTCTTTTTTCTTTCTTTTTGATATTTAAAGGTGCCTTATTTCTTACCTCCAAGTAGAAGAAAGTGGGGAATGCTAACATGAATTATTATTGAAACCCTGATTTGTTGATAGTGATGCACAAAACCATTCCTAGTTACTGATGAACAGTAAAATTTCCCAAACATCAATGTGAGACATGATGCTTTGAACATTCCTAGGGGTGTTTCATCCATTTACAGCTATGTGTCAGATTCCTAAATTTTGTTACTTTCTTTCCAAGGTAGAGCAATTTTAACATGATCTTTAGGACTTCTTTTTTAATTTAAATGTATTTTTTCTTGGCACTCCCTTAAGTGTTCAAAGTAATTTCTAATTAACCTTGTAATTAACTGTTCTTTTACTTGAGACTTAAAAGAGGCTGTGAGAGTCAAACACCCAACAAAACACAGCTCGGGTCATATTATTAGTGCCTTTAATTTTTAGTATGTTGTTTGAGCAGTTAGATTTTAAACAATAAGACCTCTTTTGGGTTCTCTTTTTAACTTCACCGAACAAGCCTGGAAGATACTTTCAAGAGTACCTGTAGCCTCATAAAAGTGTTTCTACTTTATTCTACATGTAAGAGACCTCTGCTTGAACCCAATTATGTCTAAACACCTCCATAACTATTATCATGCTTCATCCAGTTGATGGTCATGGCATTGCTTCAGAGAATGTGCTAAGTGAAACTAATGAACATAAATTAAGAATAACCGCTGCACACCAGTAAGAAAAAACTGGGTCACTGTGCTCCACATGAGGTATGCCTGGGTCTTCTTTGAACAGCAGGGTATGCAAAGATGCAGTCTACTAAGAAACTGCTCCCCAGTTCTTTCTTCTTCATTTTTGGGTTTGGAGGCTTTTTTTTGTCATTGGAGGTTTCTCAGAGTGTTGAGTTTCATTGTACGGTTCTGGGAACTGAGCAAAAAGTAACGGAGAATAGGAGACAGAGACATATTAGCATGTATTAATGCATGAATATTTCTTCCTTCTTTTCTATTAAAAAATGAGAAGGGATGTCAGATGTATGACAGAGAAGGCAGCTGGGATGTCAGCAGGAAAGAAGGGGAACACTGCAAATCAGGAACAATAAAGGGAGCAGGATTTCCCTGGCAACACTACATTTCATATGTTGAAAGGACAAGTGCTGGCAGGCCTCCAGCTGTACTGCAGCAATGCTGTAACAGTCATACTGTTGCAGTGTGTAAATAAAATTGGTTGAAAGTGAAGTAATCTATTGTTAGACAAGGAAAATTTAAAACATGGGAAATGTAAACAGAAGTTTGTCTGTTTTTAGGCGTGATGAATGACCTGATGTGACAGGTTGATTCATTGGTACAGAAATTCACTAACATCATTAACCTTATTAACCACAGTCTAGTTTTCAGGTGGCTTTTGAGTGACTGTGGTAGCATCCTTCCAAGAAGCCATTCTCCTCTCTTGCCTGCTCTTCCTCACAGTCTGTCCCAGCACAGCTCTTTTCTCTCAGGGGACCACAAGAGCTAAATCCCTTTTTTTAGCTCCAAGGCCCACATCATTCAAAAGGTCAAGGCCTAATTTCTTTTTTTCCCCTGACAAGCTCACAGCCTTTGCAGTCCTTCTAGTTTCTGAGGGCCTATCCATTGCAGTGGGAATTGGTACCACGCCGCAGTGGGCGTATCCAAGCTAGCTTTAATCCAAGTGCTTCAGACAGCAGTACTGACAGCAGGGCCCTGGGATTTGAGTTCACTTGCACACCCTGAGGTCTTACCTGTGAGTGAGATGACTCTGATGCTCAGGCTGTTTCATCCTCACTGCTGTGTGTCCCCAGTTAGCTTGTTAGGGTCCTAACGCTGCTCCTTTGTGCACCACGCCCCTCCTTGCAGGAGCTTGGGCTAACTGCACAGATGGTTTATCAGGAAGGTTTGTTTTCTTTCTTAACACTCTCCGAGTTATTGCCTCCAAAGCAGGATAGCATCTTCATATACAATTTATGTGATAGAAGGCGTGCGTATATTTTAAAAAAATTTAATTGTATTCCACTTAAGAACACGTGTTAAGTAAACCAAGTAATAAAGACAAGGTAAAGCTGTGCATTTTGTATGTAAGAACATGTGCACAGATGCAGTATTTGCTCCCCGGGAGGTAAGAGTAAAACATCAGAGGAAGAGGTTCTTTATCAAACAGACAACCTGCCATCCAGTAAGTTGACCAAGCAGTGTCAGAGGTTGGACGTTTTGTCATGTGCCCAAGTACTGCACTGCTGAAATAAACGCAGTTGTTTCAGTGGTGCTGTGTTCACATCATAATTGTGAAATGTAAAATAATTACCTGTTCTTATTTTTATAATTTTGCATTTTTCTTGGCTACAGATATAATGATGTATTTTTTTCCAAGGTGGTCCAAGAGGAAATTGCAATTCCTTCAAGTTTTGTGAAGCTCAGTTATCTCAGTAGTCGGACACCAGGGTATAAAACTTTGCTGCGCATTATTTTGACACACTCAACCATCCCTTCTGGAATGGCAAAAGTCCATCTGATAGTTGCTGTTGAAGGTCGTCTGCTTCAGAAATGGTTTCCTGCTGCAGCCAATTTGGTGTACACATTCGCCTGGAATAAGACAGATATATATGGACAGAAGGTTTCTGGTCTGGCTGAGGCAATGGGTATGTAGAATCACCTTGATGTAGGCAGAAGCACTCACACACATCAAGCCAGGAAAATATGGCAAATAAATTTTTTTGCTGCTCCTACGTTCTTTTAAATCAAATGCCTCTTTAGCTGAAGTCACTGAAGTGACTTGTATGATTTCCTAAGAACATTTATTTTCTTGTTCTTCCAATGTCATCTTTCTAATTTAATCAATTTGAAAATTCCCTTTTCCCTCAGAGAATGGTTATGTACTAACAGCATTATATTCAGCTGTCTCTGTTTTTGAATGTTACTTTGAATATGACCTTTGGTGTGTCATTGTTTCTGTCATTTTTTGGCTGTGACATTTAAAATGTCATTTCCGCTTAGGGTTTACAAAATTCTAACTTTTGGGCATCCTTTCTTACTACATTTCATGTCTCCAACAGTTAAAACTAACTGATTTGTTGTTTAAAGATGTTTATCTACAAATCATCATGTTTCATAGGCTTTGTTCAGCAAGCAGCTCAGGCTATTCTGAGAATCGCTACAGAAGTGCTGCCTGTGCAAATACATTTTATTTAGCCAGCATCTTTTTTTTCATTAATTTCGTGAATTTTTAAGGGCTTTCTGTTTTGTAATTTAATTTTGATGTTATGTTGTTTAATGGACCAATAGATGCTTTGTATTAGAATTATTTACTTTACAAGCAAAGCTTGGTATTGTGAATCAACCCCATTCTCTGCCGAAGCAGTTCTGTTTGCTTTTTATGTCAGAGCAATTATCACCAGCGGCCCTGCAGATCAGGCAGAAGGCAAGAGTAGCAAGGCCAACACAGAGCCACGCGCCCTCACAAGAATATGCCTCGTTCCATATATGAAAATGCTGTTCTGAGGGGCAGCCAGGAGCTTCCTTCAGGATCTGTTGTGTTGTCCATGCAGGCAGTGCCTGCAGAGTGGCCTGTGCAGAGCCAAAAGGTGCCAGCCAGGCTCTGCAGCTCCCAGAGCCTCTGGTGTGTGACGCTGTTCCTGTGTGCTCCCAGACAGATGGTCTGGGAGGCAGCTGTGTGGAGAAGCAGTGGGGAAAAGGAGGATTATAGCATTTTCCTGGTCATTTCTTCCCTGAGAATGATGCAAGCATAGACAGACAGGGATTTCCATGATGGGTTATGAGACCAAAATGTGGAGTATGGTTATGTAATGCAATAGGCAGAGGAAAACGTCAGACAAGAAGCTTTTCCCAGAGCTGTGGTCCCACCATCTCCTTGAACATACACAACAGGGGCTGCCGCCTGCAGGGACATTCCCACGTTCTCTCCTTACCCGTGGGCCACCACTCACATTCATTTGATCATGAAATGAGCCAGATCAGGAACAAATTCAGCTGAAAACTGAAGCAACCAAGAAATCGGTGATACATTTTTGGCTTCATTAGTTTTCTGATCTGCTATGAATGCTCATGCAGAAGCTCAGGTCTTCTCATTCCAACTGTAGCTCACACACAGCATTGGCCTAAAGAAATTCAAGCTCCACTCTTGGTGCAAGGTCTCCAGAACTGCTGCATCATCTCTCCTATCTGGATCTGATCTTCCACTCTGGCTCACATCTGCAGAAGGGTGGGCAACTTCTTGCTGGGGTCAGTCAGGTGCTGGCACTTGACACCAGGGTTGTGAACACCCCAGGTGTGGTGTGTGACAAGGAGCAGCAGTGCCCTTCTCAGCCTCTTGAGATACAGGAGAGCCTGTGTAGGGGCAGATCCAGCCTTGTCCTGATGCTGATACCAGTTCCTGATTGTTTTTGCAGTGAGGGAAGGTATTAAGTTAGTTGTTGGCACATATTTGTGCAAATCCAGAAATAAAAAATACTCCAGCTTGACCTTCAGCACTCCTGTGGGTGATCAGGCAGGACCAGGTGGGTCACAGGTGCCACCTGGGGCTTTCCTCAGCACGTCTGCAAGTGCCCTGTGTCCAGAGGCTGTCCCTTACATGTTTGAGAGGGAACAGTTGACTACAGTGCTCCCACTGCATCCTTTAAGAGTTCTCTAATGATTGTCAAGTCCAGTACATACCCAGACTTCAGAACATTTTAATTCCAATACATAACATGTCATGAAATGATACTGTAGTTAGTTTCCCATATTAGGGGTAGATGAGCTTAATGTGTTTAAATATGAATAAAGCTTGCACAATAGTGCTGGATAACAACTTTTTAAGTTATTTAATTGGTGCTTAATTTTTTTAAATTCTTTTCCATAAAGTTTAGGTTAATTATGCTTCTTTCAAGATAGAAGAAAAAATCTTGATATTTTAAGTGCATTACTGGCATGCTTTGTTAGATTCCAATAAAGCTTTATTTAATTTGACACACTGTAGTTACTCAGGGACCTTTATCTGCATCCATTATATGAATTTTTGTCAAAATAATTTCCTCTGCCAGTATATTACCAATATTTAATAATGCATTCTGTTCAGTTTTCATTTTAATTAAATTAAATTGGAGCAGGTTGAAATCCTGGAACTCAGGATTATAACCATCTGCTTTTGGTTTTCTAAATATTATAAACATCTATATTTTTCTTCAGGGTTATTGACAGCACTGATCACATAACCAGTTACAGAAAACAAGTCTTTCTGAGCATATTTCCACATGCAGATGGTTCTGTTTAAACTTGTTGAAGAAATGTTTGCTGGCATGTGTCCAGTCCCCAAGCTCCTCACAAGAGGCCATTTTCTCAGAGTAATAACTGAGATGATAAAGCAGCATTTTTTTGTTCTGAATAAATAAGCATCATGTGGATGTTGACACACAAAAGCTTGGGGGCAAAGGGTATGTCCCCTTGTAATCTAACACAAGAAAAGGATTTCAGTCAAATCCTCAATAAATGCTCCTGTGTAACTCCATACAGACTCCTGCAGGCCCCTGCACCCCACACAGCAGCAGTGAGGGGTCTGCAGGGATGAACCCTCTTGGGGGTGAGTGTAAACCACCTCTCCAACAGCCCTACCTGGTGCTGTGGTTGAGTACATTTTTTTTGATTGTTCAAAGAAGGTGGGTGCAGATAAAAATAAATATCTCAGGGCAGCTTGAAATAGAGGTTTCTGTCCTGGTTTATCGTGTCTTTTATTTCTTACCTGTATTTTGGCAACAGCCCTTATACTGTAAGTCTGGCACCAATTATCCTTCTTAATAGTTGTAAGAAAAGAACTGGGTTTTGGTATGGGTGGTCAGTAGGTCTTTTGAAATCCATTTTGAGACTGCAGAAAGCTGTACTTGCTGACTCAGTGTCTAAAACCATAGTCACTGAAGTTCACATTCATACAGTGAAATCTCAGTCACCTCAAAAAAGTGCTATAAATTAATTGGATCAGAAAGTAGCACCCCATGATGAGGGTAAGCTGACAGAGATTTTAATTTCACTTACAAAATTACATTTTTCAAAACCTGACCCTAACAAAATACTTACTTCTCAAGTGGCACTGTAATCATCCTGTTGACTTTACCAGTATTGTGCTTTGCCTTGGTTACTTTGCATGCAAAATGACTGATAGGAAATTTTCGTGAATGGTACAGCAGGACTTCCAGTTAGAAGGCTCAGGAGACCCGGTTTAAGATCACATAGATACTTCTTTTTGGAGCATAGGTGTCTTTCATAAATAGGGGTACATTTGCATAGAAGCCTGGTTGTAGTCACACACAAAGTGAGTGTGTGTCCGTATGTCTGTCACTGGGGAGAGAGCACAAAAAGACAGCCATGCACAGTGACTGTGAGAGCAGGGAACAGTGAACTTGTAGGAAAGGGGGTGGTAACCTCTGGAGCTTATTTGGCTGCTCAGAAGCACCAGCTGCAGGCAGGGAATACTGACACTTTATGGAGTTAGCTCCAGCCCTGGTAAAGATGCCCCAGCAGGTCCATGGGCCCGGATTCCAGATGCCCTAGATTGTTATGCCTCCTTCACCCAGCTCTCAGCATGGTCCCTCCCAGCAGCTGATGAGCTGTCCTGTGAGTCCCTTTCGGGTCACTGAGCCAGGCTGAGGGGCTGCATTTCAGGGCTTTGCTCTTTTCAAGCACACAGCTGACCCAGGATCGAACGTGTTAAGCATAAAAATGTTCATGTGTAGGTGGCAAATGTGAGGTTGCTTCGCAGGAAAAATCTGCCCTTTATCTTCTCTCTGCATTAACACCTAGAAAATAGTGTGCTCGGTTACTGAACCTTTCTGACTCATCCCAGCACAGGATGTGGCTGTTCTGGAAGTTCCATGCCCTTACTTGGGCTCTCGGCTCAGGGCGGTACCCAGAACCTTTCTGGTGTTGGTTGTAAGAGCTCCTGTAACAGAAGAATTGAGCAAAGTGGTTGCTGGACCCTCAGACTGAAACCTGTAATGCTGGAAACATACAACATTTACAGTACTCAAGGAGATGGGATTTTTACAAGTCAGGGTTTAGCTGCAAAACAGGCTCTTTCTGCTAAAATGGTGAAGCTGTTTCTGTAAGGAACAGCTTTCAGTTTGCCATAAAACATTTATCTTACAAACACAAATGCTCCCTGTTAGAGCTGGTCAAAATATTTTGTTTGTTTTCCATAATGGAATTTAGGTGGTATTAAAACTATTTATGGTTTAAGTAAAATATACCTAATGCTGTTACATAGAAAAAGTGAAAAGAAACTATTAAAAATGTTTCATATTTTTTAATTTTGTATCTTAAAATATTTTTGAAACATTTTTATTTTGGAAAGATTGAACTAGTTCAATATTTCCTAGGTCAAACTATGGAATTTGGTTTAAAAATAATATTCTTCCTTTATGATGAGTTTTGCTGAAATCTAGTAAAGTTAAATAATGTTTTTGAAAAGTTGGTATATTAGAGATATCAAAACTTTTGAATTTTTGTTTTGTTTTATGGAAGTACTAAAGGAAAAGTCTTTTAATCAATTTGAGTTCCTCAAGACCCACCATCCTTAGGGTAATTCAAGATTTTTCATCAGGTATTTTGGTAATGTGCAAGCCTGTTAAGATAAATATGTAATTATATAAATGTTCTGCTTGTCAATCCATTTCTGCCTAACTATAATTTTTACAGGCAGCAAACAAATGAAAACCAATTCGTTTTAGCATGGATTCTTTTCTATTTAAGCTGGTTTTCAGGTAATTAGCAGAAATGCAATAAACAATCAAGTCAGGAGTCATTGGAGGAGATTTATAATCTTATGAAATCCTCAACTGATACCACAGACAATTTTCTGCTTTGAAGCAGTAGTAACTATAGCTGTAATAGCATACTAATCTCTTAAAACCTTTGTGTCAAAAAAATACCGTTCAACAATAGCAAGCAGGCAGAGGAAAATTAGTGGCATCATTACTTGACAGATAAATATCAAAAACTGGAATGAAAAACCGCCTAGCAGTTTACAGAGAAAAAGATAGACTGAGAGATCTTTAATTATTTGTTTCCAGTGTCGGTGGGATATGAATATGAAACATGTCCTGATTTTATTCTGTGGGAGAAGAGAACAGTAATCCTTCAAGGCTTTGAAATGGATGCTTCAAATCTGGGTGGCTGGTCTATAAACAAACACCATGTATTAAATCCACAAAGTGGTAAGTCCCTCCTTTATTAACTGCCCACGCAGAAGGAGAATACAAATTTTAAAGGAATTAATTGTTCACATTTTAAGTGTTACACTTCCTAATGTGTAATCCTCTTTGAATGTGCACCCTCATTTATTGAGAGTTGAACTGTAAATGCCATCTGAAAGGATATTTTTAATGTTCTGGCTCCCAGGGTTTAGGCATTAATATCACTGACTCTTGCGATTGCTAAGATATTGTGGTTGTTCTGATGGGAAAAGGGCAAACTAATTTGGGTTCCTTCTCACAAAGCTGGTATAGAAGTGCCAGATTTCAGGTCAGTCTGTAGTGTGTTATATTCTCAGTGAAGTGTCTACACCCCTGATTCATCCTATGACTGCCATCAGTTCGTAGCAACACAGCCCCAGGCAGACAAGCCCTGCTTGATCACAGACCAGCACTTCCAAACCCACACTGCCAGTCCAGTGTGCAGCAGCTTTTGTGGCTGAAGCACAGAAAGTCACTCCTCAGTACAAGTAATCCAACACATTTCCAAGTATTGGTAAAAAACCTGTAAATGCTTTTGGTGTCATAACATTAACCCTGCAGAGAGATTCTTCAAGCATGGAGGCTTGAATGTTTTTTCACATTGCTTTTATTTTATACCTGGGGAGGTTTCTTTTCCTCCATGAACATCTGTGATCGGAAACTAGTGGGACTAAATTATTAGAACAATACTTGTACGTAAATTATGGTAACTATATATGGTTTTGCCAATAAACAGATATCTCATTGTCCAGGAGAAGAGAAACTTGAGGTCAGATTTTAGCACTTATAAGTCAGCAGAGTATTGGATTCAGTAAAGTTCTCTCAATTTTCTCCATCTGAGAGTCAGTCCAATAAAATCTATTTCTATCTGCAAACTTCTGTTGATGAAGATTCACGCACAGATGTATGGCTCTCAAGTTTTACAAGTTCTGTTGCTGAATGTGCAGCTACAGTATAAATATTCCAAATACAAAAGGTCAGATTTAGTTTGTAAATTATCTGGATTTCTGTTTTGATTTAAAATAGTTTGACATTTTAAACAGCAGTTCTTTCATTCCCCATCTTACTGGTTTGTATAGATTGTCTCTTTTAAATGCCAGCTATTGACATTTAACACAAAGAGAAATCTGACCTCAGTCAGCTGAGCCCCCAACTGTGAGTCCCATAGTCTGCTCCTTAGTGCCAATTTACCACTTGCATAGTTTAATTTCAAGACTGAATTGCTGGCAGTAACTGCAATTTATATGACTGTCTGATAACTGCAGTGGTTACTACTACAATTCACCCCACGGGCACTAGCATGTTCTGAGATTGTGTAAAGTGTACAATTATAATCTGAGCTGGGCTAAGCCATTGCTCTCGTGAGCACAAGGTATGTGGTAACAAATGGCTTCCTGTCCCCATCTCAGCTGTGTGGCTGAGAATGCCAGAGGGCACTGACCTGTCAGCCTCAAGCCAACTCCTCTCAAACCAGCTGGGCTGTGCCCTCTACATGGGTGGGGACTGTGCAGCTTCTACACCTGCTCCTCTTCCTCGCACATTCCCACTGTGCTGGACACGGATGAGGCTGAAGTCGGGGAAAGCTGCCAAACATCTTTACCCATCACTTGCAGAGACACAGGAGGGGTGGGGAGGGGAAGGCATAAGCACATCTGGCTTCAGATCCAGGGTCTCTTCTGTTTGCAGTTTGCATGTCAGAGCATCTCCAGCGAGGCAGCAAAGCCCAGGCTCGGCAATGTCAGAGGTTCCTCAGGACTGTTCCAGGCTTTGATCACCCACACCTGGCTCATGTACAAGAGCTAGAAAAGCAGCTAGGGGCAGAAAAACAATTGCTATAATGAGGCTGGTTCACACCTACCAGAGCAGCCTGTACATTCATATTAAAGCAACACAACCAAATGATGAACTGTGGTAACCAACAGGATAAAAGTAACAAGTGTGCTTCTGGTCTAGAAACAAGTGAACTGCACCTCCATTTCAGATATATAAAATGGGCTTTAAATTAGAACAGGAATATGATTCAAACCAGAATTATGTATTTCTGACTTACCTCCATGACTGATATGAAAAGTATTGAGTAGCTTTCTTGAGCATGAATATATTAAGATTTTTCACTTTTAATTAAAGCATCCCCTCTCTATGTATGAAGAGCTGCTCTTTTTAGAAGGATGAAACTTTCATGATTTTGAAACACTGCCACTGGATTAAATACAGAAACATCATTGGAATATAACATTCTCTACTGCAAATTGCAAGTTTATTTTCAAACTAAAACTAGAAGCACTTTGCTAGATTTACTAGTCCTGAAGAGCTTGTATCTGACTTCAGCCACTAAGCCTGGTCTCCCAGCAGGTCTGCTACTGTGTACAACATTTCCTGCTCAGAGCCAGGGCAGATATTCTTCTTTCCCTCCCCATGAAGGCTGCTTATTTTAGAGAAGTTACAAAATAAACTGAGTAGAAAGAAATAGATGCAGTTTTACAGACTTGCAATTCCTAGTAAACTGTGGAGGTACATGTACTGACATGAAGAAGCCTTGGCAAGTGAAAACTGTGTTCCACTGCCAGATGTAAGGATTTACAAAAAGAAAGAAAAAAAAGAGATGCCTGATTACAGCAGAATTGATGTGAAATAAAAAATATTGTTCCAATGTGGCTGTCACTGGAAATTCAAGTTTTTCAAATGCATGCAGTTTTGCACCAATGTGGCTGTTAGGTTAACAAAGGATCACATCCTTTTCTCAGCTATTTCCACTGCTCTTTTCCCACTTTTTTTTCCCCCACCAGTTTGGAGGTTTGATCACTTCTAATTTGTGACATGATTAGAGTTTAATGTTTTCTAGTATCAAGGTTTTTGTCAATTTGGAAGATCATCAGGGCATTTCTCATAATCAGGAAGAGAACAGATACCATAAATATTAGTTCCTGCATAAAGGTCCTTTAAAGACACCTGTATCTCATGAATACAGATGAATGTGGTATTAACCGATTTTTCAGGGTGTTATCTGAATTAAATTTTTCTTCTGATGGGCAAGTGCATTGATTCCATTTTTATTTATCTGGGGCAAGGAAGAGTAGTTTTAGAGAGGCTTCATGCTTTAAGGCAATTTCAGCCCCAGTGCAACACAGCATCAACTGAAATTAAAGCAGGAGCTCGAAAGCCTGATATTAAGCACACACTTAACATTTATTGACAGCAAAACACATTCTCCAGAGCCCTAATTATTTACTGGCATTTGTAAGAGGATGTTGAAAGATTACCTTAACATTGTAATTTCAGACAAAGGGCAGCATCTTTATTTCATAGTACTTTTATCCACTGCATAAGAGAGAATACTGCCATTTATTTTACTGGCATATTTCCAGGATGCTTTTTTTAAAGCTATCATTCAAACAAATCTATGCATTCTGTCCTCTATTGTTCATAAATAATTTTTTAAAAATAGAATTATCTTCAAAATAGCTGTGGTAACATTCAGTTATTTCCAAGGTGAATTTTAGCTTCACATTTACCTGAAAGCCACAAAAAATAGTTTAAACAAAAGTTGGCAGAGACAATACATAAATACATTTACTGTACTTTTGGAAAACTCAGACATGTCTCAACATGTACCTCCTGCAGTGTCTAGAATATTCTCATTTCCCAGGATGAGTCCTCCAGAAAATAAATTCACTTGTGTCTGTTCCTTTAACAGTGCCAGTTTTCTGATGAAGTACTGGGCTTTCCAAGGGAAATAAGAAATTTTGGACTAGGATCTAAAAGAGTACCTATCTTTTGTTCAGCAATAGCCAAATTCTTGCAACAACATGTCATTGCAAAGATACTTCTTAAATATATTACCACATTCTTTCTTAAAATAAACACTATAGCAATCAGCTTGAGAAAATACATCTTTGTTCTAGTTCTGGTATCACTAACCTGGTAATTGGGAAGACTTTCAACAATGTATGCTGCAGAGCAGTGCAAGAATACACTGGGAAGATGTTTCAGCCTTTATGGCAGAGCACAGTATATTATTGCTGGGAATACATTCACTTGTGCCTCACAATTGCTCCTTGACTCTTAACTTGGCTTTGCTGCACTTGGCATCATTTTCATATACCATGAAGGACTCGTAGTTCAATTTGAATATTGATTTTGTACTGCCACTCGGTGCTCTTTTGTGAAAAATGCATAGTAGTCCTGCTATTAATCTCCTTTAATTAAATATTCAAACTGCCTAAGAAATTCCTCTGCTACCTAATAAAAATTTATGAATAAAATGAATATTAAAGCAGTAATCCCCAAGAAATCAGATAGCACTGCAATTAGCAGTCAATTTGTTAGAGCATTAACCAACCATGAGTTCTCCTCATGATGTTGGCTTTAAAATAGTCACTAGCCACTACTGAACAAAATGGTGACAGTGAAGCTTGGGATGAACAAAATTGGAAAAGATTAGTGCAGCCCTGAGATAGCCTTTAAAATATCAGATATTTGTTGCTATTTTGGTAATCTAGTTGTCTAAAGGATTTCATGATCCAAAACTGCACGATAGTTCGAATGCCATACATTTGGCTGATTTTGTCTCTATTTTCTTCCTTCCCCTCCCTTTAGGAATTTTGCACAAAGGAAATGGGGAAAACATGTTCATTTCCCAGCAGCCTCCAGTCATCTCCACTGTGATGGGCAATGGACACCAGAGAAGTGTCTCTTGCTCCAACTGCAATGGACTTGCCCTCAACAGCAAACTCTTTGCTCCAGTTGCACTCGCTTCTGGGCCTGATGGAAGTGTCTATATTGGGGACTTCAATTATGTCAGACGGATCTTTCCCTCTGGAAATTCAATTGGCATATTAGAATTAAGGTAAAAAAATAATTTACTTTCTCTGATTAGTGTGCGTAATCCTGGCTGTGATACACCTGTGAAAACTAGGGTGTGCTTTTATCCCTTGGGAGTTGAAGAAATAGCTACATGTAGTTGCTTTGTGGCCATGTGTGTCATCAACTATCAAACTAACTTGTCAGAAAGCTTACTTTTACTTTTAGACATCCATTAAATAGTATGTTTTAAGTGGCATTTAGAACAGGTCTCGCATAATGAATTTCTGCAAATTGAAGAATTAATAAAGCTGATTTTTCTTCTTGTGAGATTTTTCATACATTTTATCCAAAAGTTAAAATATACCATGATGCATATTTTTGAAGAAAACTACGTAATTCCACAGCAAGCATGCAGAGTATGTGTCAGGTCACAGCACTGGGCCTGTAGACTTACCATGTTTGCAGTTAATACAATTACAGTGTTCCTCATGCAGCAGAAGGTGTGGCTCAGTTTAAGCAGACAGCAGCAACCCTGGCATCACAGACATGCCAGAGGCTGAGCTTGTGCTGCCCTTAACGAGTCGCCTGTAATTATCACCCCAGGTTCCCATTCCCTTTGAGGGACACAGGGGAAGGCAGGTAAGATTTTGGATGCTAATACACGAAATTTCTCTTACTGAACATGCACCTAGCTAAGATTGCTGGTGATGATTCTGTGTGCTGATTGTTCAGAATTAATTTGGCCGTGTGTGGGCAGTGCGAAGGAAACTGTTTGAGAGAAAGAAATACCAAGTAAGAGGATAAACAATGTTTTGTTGGTGTGATACAGCTCTGTGATCAGTCAGGCAAAGAACACAATTCTGTCAAGGACTAACATTTCTTGTCTTTTTCTTCCTTTTTAAACCTGAACCGATCTGTCTTTCCAGGAATAGAGACACAAGACACAGGTAAGTAAAATGTAATAACTGATATGTAAACCACATTTGAGGAGGCAGTCCTACAAAAGTCCTGTTAGAAGTCTGGGTATAGAGAAACACTCTGAATTTAATAAACACAAATGTTAATGATTACAAATGTTAAATCAAATTCACCTTTATTTATAATACAGAAGATTTGATTTGTTCCCACTGAAGGAGTAAAGACTTCCTCTAAAAACCAGTTTGCTGACCACCAAGAAGAGATGGAGAAGTTTAAGCCTGAACACTGAGAGTGCATTTCATAGCTGTCATAACCATTTCACATGGTATTTGACTGATCATCAATATAGATATCCAAGGAAACTGGAGTTTTAGCTACAAAAAAAAAATAATTAAAAAGGCTGCAGAAACATACTACACTTTCGTGGACTGTGCTATGAGCTTTAAAATCTGCCAGTTACGGAGTGTGCACGGCAGAGCCTAGAACTGAGGATACTGTGTCACAGCTCACTCCTTGCTGCTCCAGCTAAAGACAAAGCAAGCAGCTTTCTCCCTTTCCAGCTGGCATTTTAGCAGTGCAATGTAGGGATTTCTTTAAAGGAATGCGACAGATGGCGAGGGAGTTGGTTCCAGCAATCCAGCTGCAGAAGTGATGTTGTATGCTAGAAGGAGACAGCAAGGCACCCCATCTCCTTAGAAATAAACTTCTTAGTGTTCCAGTACTTAAATGAGATAAATGAACCAGCACTAGTACAGTATAAGACAGTAAATTCATGGCATTGTAGGGAGCAGAATGTGGACTGAGCTGTGTTTACAGCATGAGAGTATTGGTTGAAATGCTCATTTTAGCCACAGGACTGCTATTGAATACTATAAATTATTTACCAGATTATGTCACATCTCATATATTTTACTATTAAAACTTAAAAAGGAAGAATAATTTCTAGTTGGTAAGTGCAAGTTTCCATTTTTTCACTGCAGGGTTGTTTCCACTTGCTTAAAACTGACCAGTATCTTTGTAAACTAAATTTCTCTCTAATGTGTTCAGAACATAAATCAGCTTTTACATTTAGAGGTTTATTTTGTAAAGTAGATTTTTTTTTTTTAGTACCTGTTCACTAGTACTAGTTTCTTGAGATGAGCTTCAGCTGTAATTAAATCAAGTTATGACAATATTCAGGTACCTCAGCCCTATTAATTACAGTAATAATTGTCTTTGTCACTATTATGTCCAAGTGAATTTTGTAGAAAATTGGAGGAAATCACTTGAAGTTAATGCCATCTTTGAGGTGGCAGGGAAGTACTCAACAGTCCCACTGGGTGCCATTGTCTTGAGGTGCTAAAAGTCATACTCAAGATAGAAATTTCTAGAATGCTCAAAGAAACATGTAGAAGCAGCAGGTAAAAGATGAATACTGACAGTCCAGGCAGGAAAAGGCTTCAAAATCCTCTACACAACTTCTGGCATCTGAAAGAGCAGGGGAAAAAGAGTTCTTTTTACCAGGTAAAAAGAAAATGCTGTGTAAAAAGGAAGCATTTGGTAACCAGTAAGCAAAAAACACCACTGATGTTCTTTTTGACTGTTTACAAACAACTTATCACATTTGTTTTCCTTGTAATCATAATTTTAATAAGATATAGCAAAGCTGTTTAACTGGTAAAATTGGAAACTAAACTTTGAGAAAAATATAGAGAAAAATTTAGTACAGAATAGTACTGAAAAGATTAATTTTAACTCCTAGTCTACTTCATACAATTTTCCAAAGGGTAATTTAAATCAACTCAGATTTATTTCTGATTAAAATCTTCTGCAAAAAGAGCAAGTTTTTTTAAATTGTGTTCCATTTTTTACTAGTACTCTTTAAGCATTTTAGTATGCAAGGCTTTAAGCATAAACATGAAGAGTTTTCTAACAGCTGGTCTATTAAATGTAATGGCAAGGATGTCAGAAAATGTGTCTACAAGGAGAGTATAGAGTGACCCCTGGTTCTCTGCAGTTTCTGCATACTGAACAACATGTTTATTTAAAATCTAGAATTCTCCTTGCAACTTTTTTCATAGAAATGTTTTATTTAAAAGTCATCATTTGGCTGGTCAGTCACTCCTGACCTCAATCCAGAGAGCAAAAATGGTTCTTAATATTTTCAACAAACAAAGTTTTATAGTGGTGATTCTTGGGCATTAATTGCTTTTAGTTCATCCTCTTACTCATCTTTCATCATACCACTGCCCTCACATTCCCTGTGGTTGCTTGGACTGGGTTTCACATCTGTTCCCCAGCTCTGGGAATATCACTGAGCTTTGTCAAACCCACCACAAACAGAACTGGTCAAGGTGAGATGAGGAACTCACTTCATAACTTTGTTGTATCAATCTTAAGTGTTAGTTATTTGTACCAATAGTAATAAAATATCCCTTAAAAAAAAATAAGAGGGGGATATTTTTTACAATCTTTTTAATCTAACTGGTCATATAGAACCCAGCCACTTGTCAGAAATCTTCCCTCTCTCCTGCCATTTCAGTAATCAAATATGTGATTAAAGGATCTCTATCTGATTTTTAGTTAGGCTCCACTGCAGGCTCAGCAGGCTCAGGACACTAGCATGGTGTGCCATGTGCTTAAAAAATTACTTCAAACTGGAAATCAGCTTTGCACTGGAACAGAAACTAAAAGTCTTACTGGATAATAAGATGCAGCCCAGTTTTCAGATTAGAATTTATGATCCCCACTATTTAATTAACATATGTAAATATTTTTTTAAATAACATTTTATAATCTCAATAAGGCAGTGACAGTGCATGAATTATGGTGCATTAATTCATGCCTAGTTGCACTGACAGTACTTGGCCTTCTGCCTTGCTCCTGACAATAGGAGTCGGCATGAATTAAGGCACCATATTTCACACCTTCATATTTCCTAAGGTTTAGAAACAGATAAAAATAACCAAGAGTGGGTATTTGTGCCCATGCAGAGCAGTCTGTGATTCGCTTTGCTGCAACTCATAGATTTGTTTTCAGTGCCAAGAGTACTAGGCGGTATCAGATACAGAAAAATGACCTTGCTTTTGGTAATAATAATTATAACTAAGCTGGAGTCACTCTGGTTAGCTTTATCCTGGGGGGTTTGGTACTGATGGGCAGACCAACTCCCCAGTACCAATCTCTGCCCCAGCTCACTGACCCATAACTCACTGGTCAGGCCCTGTAGCAGGACACTGGTGGTGTTTGGAGCTGCTTTCACTTATGCCTCTGTCCTCTTCAGATCACTGAGCTGATGTCTTCAGATAAGTAGAATGCAATTGTTATGCTGCCACAGACACGTAAAACAAGTTGACTTTGATGCTCTTCTCTTCTGTTTTAGTACAAGTCCTGCACATAAATATTACTTGGCTGTTGATCCAGTGTCAGAATCCCTTTATTTATCGGATACCAACACCAGAAAAGTCTACAAAGCAAAATCTCTCACTGAAACAAAGGATCTGGCCAAAAATGCAGACGTGGTGGCAGGAACAGGTGATCAGTGCCTTCCTTTTGACCAGAGTCACTGTGGGGATGGCGGAAAGGCATCCGAGGCCTCTCTCAACAGCCCGAGAGGTAAGAAAAGACCATATCTGGGGTACTTAATGTTGGTCATCTGTCATTTCCTTCCATTATTTAGAAACTCAGATGCAACTAGATCAAAAATGTGTGTGTGGTAATGATTTAATCAACTCTTAAGCCAAATCACTTCATGAGGCTTTCTCGTGTCTGCAGTACAACCAGTCCTTTATAAGAGACCAGCATGGGCAGCGTGCTCCAGCTTGAATCCTCTGATTACTCTTCCCTGTATGGCAGCACTCCTGTTTCTTTGCCTTTCAATTGCAAGGTGGAAAAATTTAATTATATGTAACTCTTGAGCAAATTACATGGTTTCAAAGTCCATTTTTTAGATTTTATGCATCAGGTGAGTCTCGTAATGTTAGCAGAGCTTACTCATACACAGTAAGTCAGGGCTGTTCAAATCAGCCAGCAAAATCAAATGTATTTGGAACTCCAGTTTGTCCTTTCTTATTAAGACACTTTGCAAAAGATGAGCATCTCCCCTGCTGCACATGGAATAAGCATTTTGCTGCAGCCTCCCTGTCAAAGTACATCCAGTATTGTCACAGGCAAAATGCATGTGAAGCCTTGAATCCCCACCAAAGCCACAATTAATCCCCTTGCAGTGTGCATTAGGACATCAATAAAGTCTCTGGATTTGGTGCTCTAGAGCAGCTGATCACCCTCAACTCGCACTGAAATCCCTGGAACAAAGGGCACTCAGCAGCTCCCAAGGCAGAGCCCTGCGTGGGCTGTGCTGTGCTGTGCTTCCCCCGTGCCTGCTCACAGCTGGCTCAAAGGAGAGGGTTTGATTACTTTTCGTGAGCTAATAAAGGAAGGCTGTACGTCAGTAGGAAATTAGAATGTATATCCAGGCAGAAATACCTCTAAGACAAGCAAATAATCCTGGTTTAAGGTTTAGCAAGAGACACATTGTAATTATAGAGTGACTTTAGCATGTCTTTAATGATAGAAGGTGTGAGGTAAGTACAAATAAATGTTAATCTTCAAGCAGCTAATTAATGTAATGAATCACTTCTAAAAACAGTAGAAAATAAAGATTTTCAGATCCTTTATCAGGAAAGTGTGACTCTGAAAGTGATCAGTGTTTTATTTCTGATTACAATTGATTATATCCAATCACAATACAGTTGGTCCATTTTATTTTTAGTGGGGAAATATGTTGATGAAAGTGTTGTGATACGCTGTTTACTTTAAATATACCCCTACTTTCTTAATAGAAGGTTCTAGACATAAAGAAATTAAGAGGAATAAAAACTCGAGTCAGGAGTTCAGAGACAGCCAGCAATTATTACAAAGAAATTGTCAGCAGACAATGACTCTTCTATTGGCAAATTCAGGCAATGACTCTCAGGTGCTTTAGATTTATGCATCTAAATAACATCAGTTTGGAATGATCACATTTGTTACATTTTGTATTTTAATCTCGAGGAAGACTGGACTGCCACATGCCCTTTCTGTACAGGGCCTGAAAAAGGCAGCATCAGCTTGTGGTCACCAGGAGTGTGATCAGTGTAGCATCGTAACGGCCCAATAGGTGAGAGTCCTTGTTTTCCCCTAAACTATAAGAGGTTGAATAACCCTGGAAGGTAGAAGGAAGCATTTACCTGGTGCCCATAGATCTTTATTAAGAAACAGAGATGTCTCCCGTACTTTAATACAGTTTCAGAGATTCTTTTGGATCACTTATTTTGCTTGTTCTTGAAATACTTGTCAAGTCAGAAGATGTCATATTTCTATTCAAATAACATTCAAACAGTATAAAGAAAACTATTTTCTCTAGGAAGCCAGAAATTTTGACAAAATCTTCTTCACCGTGTTTAAAAATCCTTGGACACACAGACACACAGTGTTACATAGTATTTGACCACCGAAATACATTAATTGTTTCTAGTTCTGTATATCTGAGATTTTTACAGTGCAACAATAGGCCCAGACAATGAGTAATTGCCAAGTTATGATTAAATATAATCACTTGCAATATTCAATGAATAATTTTGTATTTATTTTTTAATCTGATACAGGAATATTATTAGCTTTTTTACTTCACTTGCTACCTTCTTATTTTTGTCATGAGTATTCCTTTTTCCCATTATAAATGAAAAATAAATTTCCCTCTTACTTGATAAAAGATAGTATGTGTAAAAGGGCTCAAGTTATTGGTTGTGTGAGCTTGATTAGTTATATCTTAAAAAGACTCTAATTTTTGCTACCAGCAGCTTGTAACTGAATTAGGACTATCTAGAGGTCTGCGTATCCATTTGCAGAATTGATAGGAAATACCTACTGTGTAACACTTGTGAACCTTGGTAACATCCTCAAAGCTATGTTAATAGGTGGAAATTCAAATTCTCTTTTTAACTTAACTTTTCTAGATGAAAGTTGCTTTGAATAGTGCTTTAATTTTTCTTAACTCATACCTATTTTTCTACTTCCTTGAGCATGCAGGGAGGTTTGAGGAGAGTCCTCGGTTGTTATTTATTTATTTAAATCTTTCATCAATGTTTATCTCTCATTATCTTTGTTTGACAAGACTGCCTTTGCCTACTGACCAGGAAATAAATGCCAGACAGTAAAGTATCACAAAGTGACACTAATCAATTCTGATTTCATCTTTCCACAACTTTCATTTTACAGGTAGCAAACACATGTAGCCTTGTTCAGTCTGTTCCCAATTCTCTGTGAAGGACTAGAGTTGGGGCTTAGTGAACATTAATCTTGTGCTACTGTATGTTGAGCTGACTTTGAAAGATGCTTTTAAACATGCATGGCTGATGTAGTTGAAATTTGAACTTCAGTATATTATTTTTACTGTAACTATCTTTAATTCTGTAGAGATCTCAGACTAATGAGTCATGTAATAGATGACCAAGTACTTAAGCAGAATGTGAAATGATACAAGGTGGGGACATAAAATAAGATCTGTGACAAGCTGAACACATTTATTACACAAGAAGATATTGAAAATGAAGAAGTAACTACACAAGATATTAATCATTGACTGAATTCCAATCACTTGAACTTTACCAAGTAACAGATTTTAATTTTGGGGTGGGGAATTCTGTTTGGTGGGTTTGGAGATTTTTTTAATAAAAATTATTTATAGCACATCTAGTCACCAGCACTATCTTTTAAACAATCTGATTAGTATTTACGATAAGGCACTTGGGGATCGTGTCCTGATTTATCTGGATTAGTCATTGGGTGTTGGAACAGTAAAGCACTAAAATGAGTGGAAATAGCTGGGACTTGTACTTAGCCCTGCAAAGCCAATGCTTGAATCAACACCATTAAACACTTACCTACCCTGCCCTTCTGAAATCAGTGGGCTTTAGACCTGTAAATAGATTTGAATTTCTAAGCATAATTGAGAGAGGCGGTGAAAGTTTGAGGCAATCGAGTTACCCCATTTTTGCTGATCTCCAGTGTCTCCCAGGCAGCAGGGTAAGAAAAGTGTCCAATTAACGCCCCATTTCCATTACCTTGTGTCTGTGCCCAGCATTTGCACAGGACAGCTCTGCTGGACATGCAAGCTGTGTAACTTCTGTGAAAACAGTCGGTCCCGGCAGGGAAACACCCTAAACATCAGAAGTGATTTACACCTTCTGGAAGCCCAAGAACTAAATCTAAAGATTTAAACATTTAAGGTCCTACAGTGTCTGCTTTTTGAATCCTGGGCCCAGACCAGCATCTAGAACTAGAAGACAGATGCACTCACTGTGCAAGCCATGTCATTGCCTCGAGAAATTCAGCTGCACACTGAGTGCAGTGTACTTGGGTGCAGTGCAGTGACCTCACTACAGATGTGGTGTCCTCAAAGAAAGCACCAGGGAAATGTAGAAGGCTGGAGTAAGTTCTAAATACCATGCACAAAAATACCTTACCCACAGCTGTAGCAAAGAACTTTCTCATTCAGACCAATGGCCATGAGATAGAGACACAGATGAAAGCATAATTTAAAAATCAGTTCTGCAGTTTAGTTTTATCTATTTTGCTTGCAATTACTTTACTAAGGAAATATTACTTTTAAAAATCATGGTTTTGAAGATGTGTTCATTCCAGTAGCTTGCATCCTGAAGTAATCAATCTTGTTGCTCCTCATCCTCAGCAATACATTGTAAAGTAAATAAAGTTCTAACAGCTGCTTAGACTAAACCTTTACATTTGTCAAATGGCAGTAGCCTGTTTAGGACTGGTCCTGTTCAGCTAGAAGATTCCTTTTACTTTCAGTAGGATGCACACCAAATTCCTAATATAGCCTTTTGTGACAACAAAACCCCTTTGTCAAAGGTAATGATTAATGCTATTTTTCCAGCAATCTTTGCTATTCTGTAAATTCCTAAGACCTTTTTAACTTTTCCATCGAATTCAAAAAGGAGAATAGAATGGGGTGAGATTTTTCATTAGCAATATATAAAGTTAGAAATAGACAAGCCAAAGTGCAAAGCCTCGAATAATTGTCATATATGCATCATAAAATCAGCAAAACAAAAAAATCTCATGCCATTTTTGATTCATTTAAATTTATTCCGTATTTTTCTCTTCAGTAGCCTTAGCCACCTATGATTTCCGAAGTATGGGAAACTTGTAGAACATTGTAAACTTTTTGGACAGCAGGTTTTTCCAAAATTTCATCCAGCATTCATCTGAATTCATAAACCATTCACTTTTCTATTCAGCCATGTCAGCAGGATGACCCCAGTCATGTCTCAGGCTGGAAGCTGAACACTTTCATTCACAGTCAGTAGTTAAAACGCTGTTTGCTCCAAATGCCTCTAAAGAGAACAACACTCAAGTGCAAGTACTGAAGTCATGCTCCAGCTGACAAAGAACTACTGAATATTTTGCAGCTAGTGCTGAGACAATAAGGAAGTAAAGATGACAAAGATCACAAGGCAACAGACTGCAAATCACTTGAATCATATTTTGAGTGTTGTATTATGGAAACTTATAAATAACTAATTGCATAAAATTGCTTTAGTTTCTAGATGGCAGCTTTAATTAAAAGCACCGAAGACATTTAGAAGTTTAGAAATGAATGGCATGTAATTTGCCCTTTTAACACCATAAAATGGTAATTAACCAATTTGATTCACTTCTTCCTATTAAAAGTTTATGAGAATCTCGAGTTCCTTCTAAATACAGTTGTTCTTCAGCAGAAGGTGGCATTCTCTTCTATCTGTCCTCACCAGTAGTTGTAGATGTTGTTTTAAAAATTCTTCAGAAGTTTAATTAGAAGTTTTCAATACAAAATTCTCATTTGTAAGTTCATAACTGAGCAAAAAATGTAGAGTAGAATTTCTAGAAGTGGGCAACATATATTTCTAGCTGCTCTTTATTGACACATTTGAAAAGGATTTGTTCCCAAAAAAAAAATTTCCCTTAGAATGCAAGTGTAGGATATGACATGGGGCAAAAAAGAAAAAACAAAAAAGAAAATATCTTAATAAGGAATTTACTATATTACTTTTAATCCCTATTTTTAGCACTATAAGTTTAGCTACATGAATGCTTAAATTTCTAGACGGAATGATCATATGTATTTTGAATTTATACCAATGATAACTACGCAAAAAGCAATCAGTTTGCTTTTTGAGTGCTATTTGCATTTATAATGGTGTATGTATGTGCACTAAGGCAGAGCTTTCAAGGGAAATAACCCTTTAACCAAAACCATTCTGGAGAGCAAATAACAGGAGAGATTATAGTCATCCTTCTGTGTTTATCATGGGTGTACCCAGCCCCTGTACTAGTTATTCTTTGTTGAAGAAAACAGTTATAAAATGAAAAATTTTCTGCATAGTCTTTCTAGTGATAATACTTAGTCACCACTTTTGACTGCATTACCAGCAGTTTTTAATGTTAGTTAACAGAATTCAGATGTAGTGATTAAAAGACCTCTGAGTGTTATAAATATTGTTCCAAATGTCTGCATGTAAATCCACTGGAGATAGATCTGCATAAAAGCTACTCATTTACATTCAGGTACAAAATTCAGCCCTATGTAGAACATTCCCAGCCACTAAAATATGACCAAAACCAGTTCTTCAGCACAAGCATGTCACTCAGCAAGATTGATACTCAGCTCTGAGTCAAACAACAGGACTAAATCCTGGCACAGATTTATTTTGTCCTTACCCAGACATCAGTTTTAATGAGGAGTCTGTATGGAAGCAGGGTAAGTCTGTCATTTGTGCAATAGGTCATAGATCCCTTCAGTGCCCAAAGACATCATCAGTTGGGCATAAAATTTAGTGCTACAGTTCCTTAAAAAAAGAAAATCAGAATCAGACCGAGAGCCTAATACAAACTACATCTCCTCTGGAAAAAAAAATTACCTTTCTTACTCACTCGTGGGGTGGGCAGTGTTCCCACTTGCACTCAAGTGCAATTCATTACCCTCAGCATGTGCATGTTTCCTCCCCCAGTTCCTCGGTGATTAAAGCACAATTGCTGTGCTGTGTGTGATTTGATTCTGCGTTACACTGTACGTCAGAAAAGGATTAAAAATAAGCTCTTGGAGTACAGATTATATGTAGCATCATGTAAGATGTGACAGAAGCATTAATGAGTCCAACTCCAATGAATAAATTGGGACAGTTTAGCCACAAATCTGTATTGTTTTCCAATGGATGCTTTATGTAGGGTGTTTGTCAACAAGACTTAAATGCATAAGTAATTTTTTCAAGTAGGTAAAGTCGTGTTGTTTTACTGTAGAGTCATAAGCTCTGGAAGCAGTAGGTCATTGTTGAACATCTGTACACTGGCACTTGAAGAAACTGGCTTATTAGGAAGTACCAGGAATTCAGTGTGAGTGCTGAAGACATGGGTTGGTTAATGCCATCACACTGGCATATGTCCTTCCCTTGCAGACAGGTTGCTTTCCTGTAATGGCTGGAGAGCAACGTGAATGCTAGAAACATTAAGAGATCCTTGGTTTTCTTATATAGTCAGTGTTTGAAATCCATTCAACAACACAGCTGAGTAGCTTTATTTCATTGCAGCATAATTTTTGATTTTTATATAATGGATGGTTTGCAGCCAACACAGCCATCTGTTCTCAGGGAAATTGCGCAAAACAGAAGATGCACTTGCCCTAGTGACAGATCCTGGCCTTGTGGTGTCTGTGGTGTGGATCTGATCCAGCTGAGAAGCAAAGCTCCTCTCTTGCCGTGCAGCACCTCCTCTCTGCAAAGGCAGGCTCAGACACAGCACATGTGCTGCCCTTCCCACCCACATCAGGTTTCTCATTTCAGCTTGTGAGCCACACTGGAAAGCAAATCCGATCCCATCTAATATCACTACATGATGCAGTGAGATAGAGGTACAAGGGACCATCCCTTGCCAAAACTGGAACACACAGGTCACCCCCAACACCAAAACAAACCTCTTTGCTTCTCAGACTCGCTCTTCACCTCAGCTCACCTTCAAACCTTCAGCCTTTTGAGTTTGGACTTCTCAGAAGCAGATGACAGCCAGGAGCTTGCCAGTCATTCTGGAGTATCTAAAGGCACAGTTACTTTCTAATTAAAGACTGAAGATCCTCTAACAAGGAGTCACGATTTATGAGCTCGCAGGCTGGCAGGGAGTCATGGTCTGAGGCTGCCTGCTCCTCTTTTTAGCCTTTTTATAACCTCCTGGTTTTCCCCAGCTGACCCATCCAGCCCCCACCAGATGATTTCAGTTCCCCAGGTGACATCTGTCCCGCAGAACCTTCAGCCATCTCACACAATGATGTAGTCTAGCCCTGTACCTTGGGCACTTAGCAGTCCCTGGACACTTTTTGTTCTGGATGGAGGAGGTGACAGGACGGTGAATCCCCTCCTATAACGGCAGTTCACAGCCAGATGGATGCTTTGCACTGGCAGTTTAGATTAGTTTCAACTCCCAACACTGTGCCAATAACCTGAGAGCTGGATGCAGTAGGGAGTGTTACACACTAAAGTTAACTGCAGTGGCTTTTGGATTTTTTATGTGATGATACCCTCAGAACTTTGTGATCATGCCCTCAGACCTTTGCAAGGTGCCTGAGCATCACCTGCCGTGAAGGGGCACCTCAGAAGCAGTCACGGGCAGCTCCCAATTTGTCTTGGGAGCCTGCCCCCGGGTGTTAACACTGCAAGAGAAAGCATATTATACTCAGTTATGTATGCAACTCAACTCAATCCCCAGGCATTTCCAGCTACCAGGTAAAGATATATTTAGGGGCTTGGGGAGACCATTCCCCCCTTTTCCCAGCCCCATTGGAGATGCATGTTCTGCATCAGGGCTTCCTGTTCCTGTTTCTGCCCCCCAGACTGCTTAATCTCCCTTTCCCCCAGCTGTAACTGTTCCTGTATATTTGGAAAAAAACCCTTAAATATTAGAAGATGGGGTTGGAAGCTGAATAAATTCAGTTTGAGGCTATTTTTCTTTTTTAATGACATGTGGAATTGCTGTGTGGGATCCTGAACTGGCCTGCAGACAAGTGTTTTGTAAACTTAGAGTACATGCAGCCTTCAGTTGTGCTAAATGCAGGGGACAAAAATCAAGAACCATATAAGCCACTGTCCAAACCATCTGTTCAAGTCCTCTGCCTTTCATTTCTGTGTAGCAGAACATAAATTCATTATTAGATTAGCTTGGCTGTGCACAGCAGCTGCTATAATTGCAAAGTTATGCAACTTTAAATGGGAAATTATGAAGTAGTTTAAAGCAAGAAATTGAGCGGTTTCGGTAGAAAGGATTTCACAAGTCTAACATGAATAGAAGTGCTCTTCTAGTTATATTTTCAGGACTTGAGGGAAATAAGATCTTACTTACAGTTCAAATTGAATGCAGGAAGAACTGCAGGGGAGCTGTTAGACTGGGGCAGAACAAGGCTGGGCACGAGTTGTGGCATGGCTGTCCCAAAGCTGCTGGTGGGAGACAGCAAACCTTCCATTCCCCAGTTTCCCCAGTGACATACAGGGGACTGTGACCTTTCAGAGCCCTGGCATTTGAGTTCCATCTCTCCTGTGCAGTGCAGTGCTGCAGGAGCTGTTGCAGATCCAGGAGTGGCAGAACAGCTCCTGCTGGTGACCACAGCTGTCATGAGCCTGGTTCCAGTGCAGGACCATCATTTTGGGCAGCACTGCACTGGGATACATCCTGCAGCACAGCTTCTCCTTCTGCCTGCTGAGCAAAGCCTGGTCTGCACCATTTGCATGCACGGCCCCTGTCAGAACAGGTCTCTTTGGCCTTCTGTGGATGCTCCTTCCTTGCTCAGATACTCTCATTGTTCAGAGAGTACAGCAATTAAAAAAATATCTCTGCATAAGAATGAAGAAAGTTAAATGAAAATTAAGAAAAATCGACTGTAAGTTAAGTTTTTAGAAAAGCTAATCTTGCCAGCTCTGTGATAGACATGAAGTTATTGAAGAGCCTTGTTCTATGTATGTAAAATTACATTACAAGCAAAGCCTCTGCTGTTTCGTTTTGTTTCATCCTCACATCTTCCCTCTTTCTCTGTAAGTCAAAGTCAGTCTGATAGATGGGTATGAACTTTCCATATACAGTTTGTATAAGCCTCAAATAATAATGGGGTGGGGGAGGGGGGAAAATCATACTTTTTTAAATCAGCAGATTTTTGGAGTCTAAGAAGAGAGGAAACATTTTAAGCACATACTTTTTAATAGAGATTATGCCAGTACTAACACTCTTTTTACCCTTCCCCTTCATCCAGGTATCACTGTCGATAAGCACGGATTTATTTACTTTGTTGATGGTACAATGATACGGAAAATTGATGAGAACGGTGTGATCACAACAATAATAGGCTCAAATGGCCTCACATCAACCCAGCCATTGAGCTGTGACTCTGGGATGGACATCACTCAGGTAGACACCTTGTTTTTATGTGTTGTCATTTTATACACATTGTAGAGACAGATCACTTACTTTCTTGTACCAAGATTGTGTATGGAATATGCTGGATGAGTCAGATAATTCTGAATGGCAAAGTGTGGCATAGCTCTTCTACTCACCATTATTTTAAGGTGTATGAATGTAAAACCACACTTGACTTTTTTTTTTCCCAGAAGATAGCCTATGAATGTATAGAGGGGCTTATGTAAAGAATACAAACTACTTTAGAAAGTTGATACACTGAGATAGATGTTCTAAGAAGTTAATTAGAAGTTTGAAGTTCTTTCCCTTAGTCCAGCGTTCAGACTGATTTGCTTGAACTAGTAAATGGAAAAAAATATATATTCTGTTTACATCTAAATCTGTTCTAAGTCATGGAGGAGTATTACAGTAAGTAATTAAATCACAGCAGTATTGTTGTGAAGCTACTGCATTTCAGTTTCTCAAAATGCTTTTCAGTTCTTTTGTCAAAAGCATGGTAAAATAAATAGGAATAAAAGAATTTATTGCATCTCTAATTTTTGCTAAAAAAAAAAGATGGATAATCATGGAGAAACATAAATGGTACTCTTGACTAGTCAGTGAGCTACACTTACAGAAAACATGAGGAAGGACTTGGCCTTTGCCAAGAAATAATTGAATTAATCAGCCTTAGAACAGGGGAGAAGCTGTACTTGAAAAAATCTTGAGGAATTCAAGTGACATACTAAGCTATTATGGACTGTGTAAGCTAATAGCCAGGATCAGGTTAATTTTTCATTTCATTTTCTCTCTGCTCTTTCCTCTGTCCTTCACAACTGGAAAATCACAGTTAAAATAAAATGCATAACAATGGTAAGAGCTTGTTGCTTGTTTCTAAGTAGATTTTGAGTAATAGCAAATAGCTGTGGTCTTGCATTCACATACCTGAAGAACGTGGGATCAATGTTTTGGGTAGTTCTTATTAAATTTCACAAAGTCAAATGAAAGGATCAAGTGCTGCTTTCACAGAAGCACTTGGGGATTTTATTACTAAAATCAGAACAGGAAAATGTGTCTGTGTTCCACTTCACATGTCACCAAATCACAGAATTCTTATGGTTGGAAGGGATCTCTGGAGATCACTCAATCCAACCCCCTGCCAAGGCAGGGTCACCTGGAGCAGGTGACACAGGAGCACATCCAGTGGGGCTTGGAAGTCTCCAGAGAGGGAGACTCCTCCACCTCCCTGGACAGCTGTTCCAGTGCTCTGCCACACTCAGCATAAAGAACTTCCCCCTCATGTTGAAGTGAGATTTCTTGAGCTTTTGTGTGTTTAGGGTTTGAGTGAACCCAATGTGTTCACAAATGTGGGGAGGGGAACCTCAGCCTCCGTGTTCCCAGTTCTAGGACAGACAGGCCTTTGTATTCTCTCGGGTCCAGTTCTTGTGTAATTATTTCATATAAAGCAGAGCAGGGTCAACTGACTTAGTTGTGCTAAACCCAAGCTTAAATTAGCCTGGTAATTGTTTTAGGATTATACAGCTTCTGGGCACCTTGGCTCCTGCTCTGGCCCCTCTCCTTGAGGCCAGCCAGTCCTGCAGGTGCCGAGCAGGAGCTGGCAGCCAGCAGCATTCCCACTCCACTGCTGCCCACCAGCTGGCAGGAGTGATGCTTCATGGAACCCACAGCTGCCTGGAGCACATTTACTTGCTTCTTGGATACATCTAACAACTGCCTGGGGCACCCATAACCAGATTAGGTATCTCTGAGGTCAGGGAAGGGTGCCAAGTGCAGCGTCTGCTCCCTGCCTTCTCCTTCTGGATCTGCACTCTCAGGCTGTGCAAATAATTGCTTTACTTGCCTAATGTAATATGTTCTGTGTATTTGTGTTCAAATTTTTGCTGATTTTGCTCAGTAAGAAAATGTCTCACTAAATCTCAAATAGTGAGTTTTAATAGTTTTCATTTCCTTTCAAAAAGTTTTCATTTCCTTTGCAAATACCTGTTAGCAAATAAGTCTCAGCAGGGGGTCTGGAAAATATAGATATAAAATTATTTATTTATTAAATTAAAAGTAAATTTTTAAATTAAATGTTTTGGGCTGAAATCAAATGTGCTAAAATTGTAAAGTAGATTTAAATAGCCCTAAAATCCTAGTTCTTCATAGGCTGGCTACTTGCCAGAAACACGTTTCATTTACCTCACCCTACAGCATAGTTTCAATGCTATGGAGGATGGGCTTCTGCAAAGTCATAGGTAAGAAAAAAGATGTCATAGAGCAAATTATTCTTCATTCATCTGGAGGAGGGTCTCCTTTTCATAGAAGCAGGAATAAACTTTTTTTTGTCCATGAATACTCCAGGTGCTTCCATGCTGCAGCACCTGCAGGAAAGTATTTCTGCTGATTTTTCAAATTTTTTTTATTTTGTCAGTCTTCTGGGAAACTAAGATATGGTCTTACCCCATAAATTGAGATAATCTCCCATTAAATTGTGAATGCATAACAGTAAATATTTAAAAAGAACCATAATAAATTTTGGCATATAAGTATGTCCCTAAAAAGTGGCCACTCTCATTTTCCTAAGGATAGCAATACTGTATCATTTTCTATATAATTTTTCACTGGTAAGTGAAGTCATATTGTGGACACTCTGCAACACAGAGCCTTTGGAAGCATTTCTTCTTTGGAGGATTTGTTTTGTGGGGAGTTCAAGTAAGCCTCTTTATTGAAATTTTTCACAAAATCCACACCTTTGAGGTTTTTCAAGTACACAGTAAATCACAGACATGAAATAAATGCCGAGAATGCATGTTCTGAAAAGTAACTGTATCAAATTTGCTCAATCATCTTCTTCCAAAATTGTTGCTGATAACCAGAAAACCCTATGAAATAATCACATCCCCTTGAAGTCAAGCATGTTAATCTGGAATCATATCAATGAAAATAAGGGAATTATATTTTCACTTAGAAACAAGAGTATGTCCTTGCAAGACTGCTGAGTTTATTCCAGAATGGCATAAACATAAATGAAAAATGAATTTGGCCCATCTCCACTTAAATTAGTTTTTGGCTGAGTTACAAATGGCATTTGAATCAAGAGAATGTGGGTTGCTCACAAACTGTGTATTTAGAGAGACTTATAAAATAGGTTAATAAAATCATTTCTCAAAGCTAAATTTGTTCTGACAGTAAAATCAACAACTTGCCCAAAATCAGTATTTCTTAATTTACTGAAGTACAAAAATGTACTCTTGGAGTAAATACATAAAGAAACTGTCCATTGCAAGCACACCAATAAATGACAAGCTTTCACTTTAAGGCATTCACTTTAATAAATGAGTTGATTATGAAAGGGTTTAATCATTTATTCCAGTATCAGTTTTCATGGTATTATTCTTAGTAATCGTTACATGTTTGTTATTTACCATCTTCTCCTTCTTAAGCATAATATTCTGCATTCATAACCAGGGGAGGGAAGGACAGCTGGGGCTGAAAGGATTTTATGTTGTGGCAGATAAACAACCCAGCTCTGACTAATTACTTTGATCTCATACTTCACCGGGAGGATGTTAATCTGAATTTAGAAGGAAAGGGATACTCAGTTGAAGTGTTTATATGGTACACCAGCATTCTCAGTACTGTTTCAGCCTGTACAGAACTTGGATGACTTTCCTTCTCTGCACAGATTATTTGTGTTCGTCGATCGCAGTGTTCTTGGATTAGTTAAAAGACAGGTAAAATCTAAAGAAAATGTCTCTTCAGAGCTATGCATGTGAATATCTGTGTGTATATGCTCAACACTCACTGTTGATGCCAGGACCTCAGCAGCCACCTACACGGTCATGAGCCACAACAGGAGTGCCAAGGGAAGGGGCTGGGATGGAGAGAGAAAGAAAAGAGATGGGGTCATCATTCTGTTTCATTGCAGATGGCTTTGGGCTGGATCCTCGTCCAGACCAGAGGACTCACTAGATTGCTTTTTATCTCACATGTACACACTCTCTTCATGTTTGCACATCCCTAGGGTACACTGACATTTTTTAGCCTAGTTATTGGTAGCAGATGAGAGCACCTTGTGTGGGTATGTGTGTGTGTGTCTGTCTGTCAGCAGTGTTTTCCTCACAGTAAATTAAAAGTTTGGCCCAGTCTCAAACAAATTTGTGGAGAAACACCCCCTTCACAGCAATTAAATTCGTACATGTTCCATAAAAAATATTAATCCAGTTGGAGGACAGAGACCTAAAGTGCCCTTTCAAAAGGAAATATTGCAGCATAAGCTTTCTTTTATTAAACTCCAGAGATTCCATTCAGGATGTAATAAATGCCCCATTCACAGGAAAACTTCATTTCACACTTGGATCTTATTAAACTCCCAAGTCAGTCAGCCATGCGACAGAAGTCCTTAGGAAGCCAGACTTCATCAGATCCGGTGTTCTTGGAAGTTATATTGACGTTGTGGGAGTTTTTGTGTGAAAGTAAAAACACTACAGCTCATCTTGAGTGATAAGCTTTGCTGTTCTGCCTCCATTGCTACAGTGAAAGCTTAGGAGAGAATTAGCAAATAATTCTACCATCTTGCAATTTCATCCTATATCTTTCCTCCCATGAGAAATATGTGGGCTGAATTTCCACTGCTCCAAACCACAAGTCATTTATATCTGTGTGAATGGCTGCAGGTATTATTTGGGAGCTGTTTAAACCCATCTTGAGCACAGTCACTGCAAATACCAAGACCAAACATTTGCAAGTCAACATAAAATGAATCCCAAGAGCTTTTTCTTCGCCTGTAACCATGGCCTTGTTCTCGTGCTTATGTCAGTCCCACTGGGCAGGAGTCTGTGCCAAAGCAATAGCTCCAACCTGATTGATGGTGTTAATAACTGTCACTGCTGTGTTCCGAAATGAAAGGTCTGGTTTGAAGACTGTTTCTTGACATTTGCACTTCATCAGCCTTTGTTCAGCAGTTCTCCACGTGAGGGAACCATCTATATTGTGTTGCCTCACATAAACTTCAGTGACACTGCAAAATGTTTTGCTCCCTTATAAAAATGTGACAGTGTTACTTAGGTAGGCAATTTGCTTGCCCAGGTCACATTAAAAGGCAGATTTCTAGAACAGGGTTTAAAGGCGACCCATGTGTGGCAGGAGTGTCACATCCTGGACAGCCTGCTTTGAATGATGGAGGAGAGGGGAGAGGGCAATAAGTAATGCTGTTGATGACCTGCTTGAAATAGTGAAGTGAGAGACAGACTGCTGGGAAGCAGGAGTAAAGATGAGCAGAATTGCTTGAAAATGTATTATATATCTCAAAAATGCAAACGCTGACATTGCTCCTGCAGTCACAAGTGCTGCAGGCGCTCCCCAGCAGCATCTGCACTGGCACAATATGCTTCAGTGGCATTGTGGAAGCCTTTTGAGCAGAAAAAACAGCTCCCAGGACATGGTGACCTCGCTTGAAAGCAGCAATGAGGGTCTGCTCATCGGAGCAAGCACAGCCTGAACAGAACTTTCACTGGCTACATTTGGAGGAAGGAGAGAAAAATGTGAAAGACAAAAATATGATCTGATGACTGAGTGAGAACAGGGGGAGTGAGCTGCCAGCACAAAACCAAATTGATTCTAGGCTGAAGTACTTTTAAGCCAGGTTGAGAGTAGAATATTACAGAGCAACTACAGGATTACATGGGGCTGATTAATTAATTAGTATTGCAGGTCAGAATACACACTATTCCTTTAGGTGTTTCTCTTCACACCCAACATTATAAACTGCATTCTTGTAAAAGCAGAAAGACAAAGGCATAATATTCTAATCGTGCCATCAGAAAGGAACAACTTGGTTTTCATTGTAGCAAAGTATTGCAAAACTGCTCCTGCTCTTCCATTCCTTCTAGTCCTCTCCCTGTGTCTTCTGATACATTCTTCTAGCTATGTGTAATTAATGCAGCATAAATATTCAAAATTGCTGAACAGCGTTTTTCAGTGATTTGCAGGAACACTTCTTATATGTATTTGTGAAATTGCTGAACAAAAGCACACAAAGCAGAAATAACAATTTATAGTCCTTTTTCTTTTATTCATGGTTTTCCCTTACCAAAGACTTTCAGTGCATTTTTCTATTTATAAAAGAACTTTATTATTTTTTCTGGGTCTTGCTGGATGAAGGAGCCCACAAAAGCTGGGTTGTTTTATTTTCCAGAATAAAATCATCTTCTTCTCTGGTTATTTTACTCTACTGTTTAATTTCATATTCTTTCTTCTCTGGCTTTGCTGGAGTACCAGAAAAGGTAACTAGAGTAGAAGTTGTGGCCCCAGCAAAGTCAGCAACTGTTTTGCCACTGAGTTCAGTGGAACCAGGACTTCATCAAGTTTAATTGAAAGGGTAGTGAGAGGTGAGTGTGTAGCAAGGAGCAACTTGTATCTCACAAGAAATTATGTGCTTCTGAACAGGTCTTCACTGAGGCATTTTCAAACCTTTTCAAAAATGAGGCATCCCTCCAATAATTAAGTGTTACTCTTCAGAAACCATAGGTCTATACAAAATCGTTCCAGCCATAATAGCATATGCAGGAACAAGCAGTCACTAGCATCCATACTTGAAATCAAAACCAAGCTGAAAGCCTTTTAAAAAAATGATCTTCAGGTATAAGGGAAAATAATATTTTCCTGGGGTAGAGGAGCAGCTAAGTAGCCACTCTTCAACAGGAGCTGAGAGAAAAGAGTCTCATCAGATTAGGACTCCAGGTGAAAAAGGGTCTGAGAGCTCATAAATCAAACTTGTAAGTGTATAATTTGATTTTATGAATATTAAACAGAAAGCAGGCTGGTTCCATCAGAGCTAATTTATATTCCAATCAAATTATTCTATCACTGAACTTGAAATTTTAGTTATAGACACAAGATAGCATCCAATGAAGTCACACTGCAGTTTCTCCTTTAAAGCCTAAAAATTCTGTTTGTATTGGGCACCTGCAAAATAGCAATTTATTTCATTTATCTGCCATAAATAATCCATTACGACTGAGGAAAAGACTGTGAACATTTTAATGAACTCTTCCAGCAATTGCATCCTTTCCTTTGATTGTTGAGGCAGTGTTAGACACTTGATGGGGAAGTGAAGGAGACCTCTGCTCATGACTTCCCTCTTACTTCTGGTTACACAGAGATAAGTTTTAATTCTTTTTCCACTAATTTGTGTCTAATAAGCAATTGCAAGAAGGAAAAATCTTCCATAAGAATTGGATGGCTGGTGAGAAGGGAGCAGCTCAGCCCTGAGTCCAGGTGCTCTCAGGTGCATCCTTCCAACTGGAGGAAACCTCCACGCTCACCAAATGTTGCCTGCACACACACAAAACCCTTGCATATAACCACCCACCAATTCCCTCTCATCCAAGCTGCTTTGCCACCCCCAGACTTCCTCCAGCTCGCCCACCACCCATGGCACACTGCCCAGCTTTACAAACTCCTGACCCTTTCTTAGCTGTCTGGGGAATGGGTTCCCAGATGAGAAGCCTGTCCTATTTTGGGCTCTCTTGACAGTCTTTAATAAGCAACCAACTTCTCTCAATGCTCCACCTTTTATTCCATATGTGCAAGTAGCCTTTGATGATCTCTCTTATCTAAATATGGCTTCAGTACAATGGAGTCAAGTGGATCAGGTTTTTTGGCAGAGGCCATCTCTACTGTGTTGAATTGCGCTGCTGAAAATGTTCAGTACAGCTTTGCTGGACTGGTGGGAGCTGCAGTGTGTTTAGATATATTGGTTACTACATCTGACTTTTTTCATCTGTTGCAGAGACATAATGGTCAAATAAGCATGAAGGACATGCTGATACCTAATCTGTTATCTATACATTCATATCTGACTGTGTCTGTACACACATCGGGGTATGTGGTTTCTCCAGACACTGCAGAGCTGCCATAAGTACTCAGGCAGTGAAAACTGGTCCCTGCCACCCTGGACTCCAAGGCCCAAGTCAGTCTGCTGAGAAGAGAATCTGGGTGTTGAAAGAAACATGCAGAGCCAAGCCAAGCAGGCAATGACCCTCCCTCTGTTTTAATCCAGTGGTTCATCCACATCCACTAGCAAAGTTTGCCTCTGATTTAAGAAACAGCTGTTTTGATGGAGGCAACTCCTACACTAGGCAAACATAGTCTGTTTGTCGGGATTTCAGATTTGTTGGGACTAGAAGTGTGTGCATGTTGCTTTTCTCCTCTCACCAAGCAGCTCCTCACATATTTATGGGCTAAAGGACCTCCCACAGATGTAACAGGTTTTGTGTGTTATTAAGTGAATAACAGTAATAACTGAGCTCTCTGTGGAGCTGTCTTTACTGCCTCTATTCCAAGCATTTCAGATTGCACACTGTATTCTGGTTTGGCCATTTGGAAATGTTGCACAGTTTTTTTTTTAGGGAGGGGGCCAAGGGAGTGGCAACCAAATGGGTTGTCACAGGTCTGGAGTTTGAGTGCAGGGCAGGTTTGGGGGCAGCAGGCACCAGAGGTGGTCTGTCCTGCAGGGATGTCACACACTGCAGGGATAGAAATCTTTGCTTGGCTTGGTCAGAGCAAGTAACGTGGCAGGAGCTGCAGCCTGGGCAGTGGCAGCTAAGGAAGTCTGATGTCTCCTCTCCATGATACCATGTTTGCTGCAGCATGTTTTCTACCATTGGTTGTGCCAAGGGAAAAAAATAATGAAAAGACATTGTGTCAGTGGAGGAAAAAAATTGCAAATGTCAGGACAGAAATGGGTTGGATCCATTTGTAGTGTGCCACACAGAGGGTGTGCTTAGAGCTGTGCTTTATGGGGTTCAGGTCACAGAGAGCTGCAAACAGAATGATAGAGAGCACCATTTCATACAGTGTGTTACTCTGACAATAACACATTTACAAACAAATTAGTTAAAAATGTCTGAAGGACATTCAGCTTTTACAAACTGGGCTTCATCTCTTGCTGATAGCTTCCTTGGGGATGAGTATGGCATGCAAAATGATACACTGCCTTGGAGAATAAATTTATGAAGTTTAGCAATGTAGGTCACATTGCAGGAATCATAAATGTCTGAACATCACTCAATGGCCATTCAATCAACTGCTCAAAGCAAAATGGGAAACTGAACAGCATGTAGTTGTCTCTGGTGAGAATCAGAGAAAGTCATGATATGATGTAAAACCCTTTAGGTCCTCTATCCATATGTATTTCTTTTTTCTTCCTTTTTGCTTGCCACTTCAGAATTAAAATTCTTTGTCCATATCAACAGTGACAATAAAACCAATGTGGTTTTTGCTATTGCTGCCATGAGCTATAATAAGTCTGTTGAGTGGTTTATGAAAGGTATGCCAAAAATTTAGAGAATCATAAGAGTTTAAGTGGTTTAAACGTGTATAAGTAGTCTAGTCCTAAGGAACTCATTTCATTGTGAAATTAATTTTGTATGCTTTCAGCCATCCAGAACGACTTACGCTATTTTCTTCATTTTTTTTTTTTGTATTTGGTTTGAAGGAATAAGGATGAGGTTTTAAAAGGACATTTCTAGACCTGGTATTTGCTAGGGATTCCTTTAGCTTTCTGGATCTAGAAGCTGCTAGAAGCCTGAGATCCAGATATTTAGGACTTCACAAGAGATGTCAAGGGTCTTTCTGAAGACATCTTTTAAGGTATGGGGCCTTTCTAGATCTACTGCTTTTGGAGCAGGGGAATCCATGGCTTCTGGAGCATGGCCAGAGAGCCACTGGATCTTTCTCCTTGGATAGTTTGGAAGCCTTTTAGAGCTTTTTTTAGACCCTGGACAGCATTTCTGTGGAGCCCTTGGAGCCTTTCTAGGCCTGGAGCCTTTCTATGCCTTTCTAGATCTAGAGCTCAGCTACTGAAATCAAAAGCTATTTATTGATCTCATTAGGAACCTGTTGCAGAACAAATTTCAGGTACACTTTTAAAATCTCTTTTCTAGAGCCTTTTTGGAAGGCAAGAAAAGTCAATGCCTCTCTTACATCCAAGTTTATCCATCCCAGGCTTGAGACCTGTTATTGAGTCAAGTGGAGGTTCTTGAATTTTGCTTAAAAAAACATTAGTCCTGAACGTTATCCCTGTAAACTGTTCTGGCACAGTCTGACAGTGCACATCCAAATATGCATCACAGCAGTAACCAAAGCCCTGAGCTGACAGAAACTTAAAGCAGAGTGCCTGCTAACAGTCTCAGATTAGAATCAAATGTTATCCAGTGCATTTTCTTGTATTTAATCGACATAAATGCTCACACAGAAGGGTTGCTGCATAGAATGCAGCTGTCTTGTTTGTGTGTAAAATGCAAGGTGCCTTTTTTCTGTTAGCTGTTTGAGGTCTTGCAGCAGTGGGTGTTTGCTTTCCGTGCAGCACCACAGCTAGTTCAACTGCATTCATTTGCCTCAGTTGAAAGATCTATTGTGTAAATACTTGTGAAAGATCAGTTGCAGAAAATCCTCTTGTGGTAACAATTGATCTTGGTGCTAATTTCTGAAAAAGTAAGAACTCAAATTACTTCTGTTGCTTTTTCTGCCTACCATTTTTGTATCTATAAAAAATATATATAATCATGAAACTTTTCTATAGCTGTTTTGCTTTAACTCTCTGCTACAATTTAGTAAAGAATTATTTCACTCTTACAATGAATTTTAAAAAGCTACTACTGCTGAATTGTGTAACATTGTAGGAATTTGCCGTAGAAGATGCCCTGCCATAAACATGAATTGCAGGATTGCTATTTTTCCCATCCTATTTTCTTTCCCTTGCAGAAGTCATATTTGCAAGTTTAATGGTGTAACTCTTAAGGGAAAGCTTAAACCACAGAAGTCAATTCATATTTTCTTGTGAGAGCTGTGGAACTGGAATTTGTTCTGATCTTGTGGGAAGGTGTTTCATAGCCCTGATCTGGCTGAGGAGCAGTGTTAGCTTCCACATCTCAACTGGAAACCTCCCTGGCAGCAGCTCCTCATCCTTTGCTTCCCCCAGTTCCACTTTCTGCCCATCCCTGGAGTTAAAGGAGCTCTGCCCTGATGAGCAGAGTTGTTGTCAAGATCCTGCAGAGACAGGCAGTTTCCTGGGCACAAATCTGCAGGAAGTTTTAATTTCAAGAATTTAATTTAAATTTTCATTTTGAGTTTGACTCAGAATTCAGGGCCGAGTCTGAGTTTTTGGGTGATATATTCGTGGTGGTTGGTGTTGCTGAAAGGCAGGGGGTTTGCCTTTTTCAGTTTTGGAAATTTCATTTTATGTATTCTTTCACCCTCTCAGTTTTCAGGCCAGATGCTTTTATGAACCTCAGGATTTCTTGGAAACGAAAGACACCATAACGTGCTAGCTCCAGCCCCTCACTGTTCTTAAATAGCTCTTAATTACTGCCTCAATTAAAGCTTTTCAAGATACTCCTTTCACATTATATGCACTGGCAGCACATTGGCTTTCTGTTTCCAGAACTTCTCAGCCCAAAATGGAAAGATGAAGCCAAAACTTAAGATTTATGTGACCCCACTTTTATGCCATCTTGTCTGACAAGCCCCAGGACCTGGAACTGCGAGTTACAAAGGGAGGCAGAATGGAGCCAGTCCTGTTATTAGCTAGATTTCCACCTTGTCCCATTCCCTCCTTTTGGCTGTGCAAATTACCTACAGCAGCATGTTTGGAGGACATCTATTCCCACTCCAGTGCTGGAGGAACGTTTGGGTTAGATTCAAATTCATGGTCTATTTTGAGATATTTTAATTGAAGAGTCTAAGATTCCTCCTCTCAGAGGCACCAGTCTGCTCTAAATACTTTATAAATTCCTTCTGGGCATTTAACAAAGTGTTTCTTTCATAGCCTGTGTAAACCATGGGTACCATGTTTAAACAGTCTTAAATGCCTTAGCAATCTAAGTCCCATTGATTTTCATAGTCAGTGTGCTTATGTGACACCAAATAATATTCCCTCTATTGTTAAATAAAGATGATTTGAAAACCATCCCTGTAGATATCAACTTTTCCTATCAATTTAGTAGACCCCAGATACGGTCTTTGAAGTTGTGAAGCAGTAAAAAATAATAAGAAATTATGAAACAAGAAGAGAGCTGGGAAATGAGAGCACAGCAAGTCTTACGGCAAGTGAAGCAAAGACAAGTAGTGAAAACTGTTGAAGTGGTGCCTTTTCTTCGGGTCCCTCATCAGCTGGAAATAATTGACAGCAAAAGCAGGTCAGCAGGGAGACTCTCTGAGCCAAGATCGTGGAGAACTGGTGGCCTCTGACCTGTGAGCTGCCTCTGTAAATGTGCCACAGCTGCTTTCCCAGACCAGGGTAGAAAACAGCAGCCATTTATTTGGGCTTTTTGCTGGGGATAAATGAGTGCAGAGACCAACATTTGTGAAGTCTAGGGCAGGGACTGCTAGAGCTGAACTGTAAAATTCTGGGTTTTATACTGTACAACATCAGAAGTAGGGGAAACAAAGGCTCCTCCAGCATGGGATGAGGCTGTAATCCCACCATAGGGATGAGTTCCCCAGTGTCAGACCACAGGAACTGAATTGTGTCTCTGTGTGCCATTAAGAAAGGAGCAAAGCTGATGAGGGAAGCTGACAGGGTCAGTGTTAACAAAAGAAAGAGCCCAGAGTGAGAGCAAACTGACAGAAGATGATGACAAAATATCCATGATTGTCAACAGGAAAAAAATAGGGAGAACTATATGTAGTGAGACATCCTGTAAAGAGTTCAGGGAAGCAGAACCAGTCTCCTTCAGCCTTGTAAACTACCAGCTCATTCCTAATGGGCTGCCAGTGTGAGTCCCTCCTTGGAGCCATTTCTCTCCCAGGAGGAAAGAGAAAGAAGGGTTTAGGCAGGAAGAGAGGGAAATGCTATTTAGAAGGACGTTGTGGTGAGTAAAAGGGTTTGGCCTGAAATCAATATCTGAAGTGAGTATAAACAGGACCCATGGGAATGTTATGAAGCTTTGGGAGGCTTAGGTTGGTTATTAAGGAAAGGTTCTTCACCCAAATGGTGGTCAGGCAGTGGAACAGGGAAGTGTGCATAGCACCAAGCCAAGAGTTCAAGGAGCATTTGGATAATGCCCTCAGGCACATGATGTGATTTTTGGGGCTGTGCTGTGCAAGGTCAGGAGTTGAACTCGATGATACATGCAGGTCCTTCTCTCTCAGGATATTCTATGACTCTTGAGAGAAATAAGAGGAAATTTTTAAAAGTAAGTTAGCAGCAAAAGAGAAATACAGAAGAGGCTATGAGCAGGTCTGCAAGTGCCTATCACGGAACTGAAGAGAGGCAGAGGCAACATAAACAGAAGTGCTTGAAGCTGAGCAGCACAGATAGAAAGTAATCCATCAGTCAGGACTATCAGAAAATTTTGGCATGAATTTCATGCTACTACATGAAATTGAATCAAAATAAACAAGCAATGCATGGCAAGAAATCAAAGCAATGGTGAAGCCTTTCTAGGGATTTATGCAGCTTTTTTTAATCCATGATAAATGAAACTTATCCCAGTGAAATTTACCCCCACAACCAAACAGTTAAGCTCTTGAAACTGGCATTTACAGACAAGGATAAATTTTTCACTCTTTACTTGTCTTACTTTGATATGAACAGTATAAATTGTTTGATATGATTTGTTTAAAACAGTCCCAAAAATGGCACAGCCATCAAATGTCATGCAAAATGTGCAGGAAGTTTTATCCATATGGTCAAAACCAACAGTGAAGCAGTGTTCTGCACAAACTAACCTGTGGATGTGTGTACATCTTCAGGCACATATGGTCAAGTATATGAGTGTAGACTCTCCTAGTAGTACCAGTGGGCAAAAAACTCATGGTATTTATTTTGTTGTCAAGCTTTGCTGTAGAAAAGTGGAGTGAGTTTGTGTGGCAAGATTTTGGTAGCAAGGAGGCTGCAGGCGTGGCTTCTGTGAGAAGCCCCCATGTCCAGTGGATCCAAGGCCAGCTGGCACCAAGATGGACCCAACACTGGACAAGACATCAGCAGCAGTGATAACACCTCTGGGATAATGTGTCTAAGGAGAAAAAACCTCCTCAACAGAGAGGAGTGAGAATATGTGAGAGGAACAGCTCTGCTGGCACCCAGGTCAATGAAGAAGGAGGTGGAGATGCTCCAGGTGCTGGAGCAGAGATTCCTTTGCAGCCTGTGTTGCAGTCCTTGGTGAGATCTCCCAGTAAAAATTCATTTAAACTGAAGCCACCTTCGTGCACTTTGTGTTTTCCAGAACACTTGACATGAAAAAATGTATTAGAAAGCCTGACTGGTGGGAGTTAATTTTGCACTTCTCAAACCAGAGGTGGATTATTAGATATAGCTGGAGTCTTTATGTTGACAGTTAAATGCGGAATTCCCAGAAAAGCTGGCATGTTAATATTTACATGCAAAAAGTCTCATTGCTCAAGGATTCACTTGTTTTGTCAGTGATTTCCATTGCATATACTCAGTCTCCTGTGAACCAAACCAGAGCTGTCACCTGAAAATTTTAGTCTGTGAAGAGTAAACAAACACTGGCTGGTTGTTTATAATGGGATAATCAGCAATGCCATTTCTGGTCACTGCTCAAAAAAAAAAAAGAAAAAAGAGCCCCATTAAATATAAGAAAAAAGATGCTTGGAATTGGCCCAATTTTGAATTAGAAAAAGCATATACATATATGGAAAAGGACTTTTTTTACAGGGACTTGTGAAGTACTGCTTCAAATTAAAAGGTATATTAACTGATTTTAATAGTCTTACTCTAACTGAGGTTTTGTCTGGAAAAACTTTAGTAGGCACAGTGAAAACCACAGATGAAAATCGAGGTGCTTCTCTGTAATATGTTTATTGCCTTTGAAGGAACACAACTGATGGTTTGGTCACAGAAGCTGCCAAAGGGCAGCTTGCTTTAACGAGAAGTAAACAACCAGTGACTTTTCAAGGTAACAGTGAACCTGAGGGTGCAGTTACACTTCAGCTTAAGCTGATTTAGATGATTAGTTTTTTGCCAGCAAACTGTCCTGAACCTGCTCTCCGTAGGAGCACATAAACTGGCCTTGCTGCTGGGGACTGCACTGGGAGAAGGGATGGACTGGGACAGCAGCAGTCCCATCTTACACCTGTTTAAGATATCATGAAGGCTAATCCTGACAAGAACAGTGCAGATATTTTCTAAATCTGTGAAATTCTTGTTCAGATTAGGAATGCTCAGTGATTTGTGTTATTGTGTATGTTTGATTTTAATTGGGCTATTTTACCTTTTTTTCCCTCCAATTTCACCAGCATAAGCTTGCAGTACACAGCAGCTGGTTTTTATGCTACAATCTCCAGACATGTGTATGCTATCTTTAACATTTCAGATGAGATTAAACCACAGATACATCCATGAGTGCTTTAAACCACAGAAGGAGAAGCTGTAGGAATAACCTTCAGTTAGCTTTGCAGAGCAGGGAGCTGGGCAGCAGTTCTGATGTAGTAACAAAAATTGTTTGGATGTTTCCAACTAAAACTTTGTTTATTTTTTCCTCACTGCAGCTAGTTTTACAGATGTGAGCAGTATGAAAGCAAATACTTGCAGTTAACAGCTGTTAAGCTTTAGGCACGCTGCTTCAAGTGAAATGTGCAGCTGCATAAGAGTTTCTTCTATCTCAATAAACCAAATCAGCCTCAAATAAACCAGAGAAGGAGTTGTTTAGGCCCAAACCAGTCCCTGTTTATCTGCAGGACACCAGACATACCTTTGCAGTGGGAGGAATTCACATTATTTGCTGGGCAAAGGCAGTGTAGCTAGTCCACAAAGGAAAACCAGCTATCAAGACATGGCAGGTGCTAGGCAAGGTCATAATGGTAAAACAGATAGTTTTGTCACAGATTTTTAATTGTGAATTTTCTAGTTACAGTTAATCAAAGATTATTTTCACAGCAACACCATCTGTGGAGGCCTTTAAAATTGAAGGTGTCTGTTTGCCATGAAAACTAATCCATCTACTTTGGTAGAACAATCAATTATTCTGCATTAAAAGGTGCATTGCAAATATGTTTTTTTCCAAGTTTTGTGGAGAAAGCCTTGTAGAGATTTTTCTGTTAACTGGGGAGTTTTATTTGGTGTCCCAGTGAACTCTCAGTGGAAGCAAGAGCTAACAGTGGTGTGCAAACCAGCCTCAGAGCAGTGGGTGGAACTCAGGCAGTCACACATGCACAGAAATCAGCACTGTTATGGGAGGAATCTGTTTCCAACTGTTTCACCACATTTATCATCATTTGGGAGGACTCGACCACCTGGTTCAGAAGAAATCTTGAGCCCAACAGCATTGGTCTTAATGCCAGTTATGATGCTGTCTGGTCAAATGGACTGGGCACGAGGAGGAATTGGATTGCTCCGTGAGCCTTCATAACTGTGTGGTAACCGCACCGGATGAGACACGGCAGCCGCAGTGCCCTCACATCATTAAAACATCAGTTACCAAACCAGCAATGTACTTCTGGAAATGAGATTATTCAGGAAATACTGCTGCTTGAGAAAGGGAGAGACTTGGCCTCGAGCCTGGTTCCCGAGCTGACCCCAGGCAAGCAGGTGGCTAGCAATGGCCACACACTCCACCATATGGTGTTCCTCAGTGCTGAGCGTTGTGTTAGCATCAGCAGTCTCTACATTCATAGTGCTTTTAATTAGCACAGTGGAGAAATGAGCAAAACCAGCATCAAAATCAGTAAGTGAAATAGTAAAAGCTTCTGTGACATATAAAGCATGTAAGATCTTATATAGGCTGGTAATTATTGTCTGATGATTGAAATATTTACACCAGAAAAATACCACTCAGATAAAAGCAGCCATCTCTTGATGAAAGATAACAAGTAAAGCATCCTGAGACAAACAAAAATATGATCTCTTGCAATCTCAGGGGCTCAGTTGTTTTCTGACCTTTCCAGAGACAAGCTGGAGTCCAAATCCTCCACTGGCCATGAGCTGGGGAGAGGGACCAGCCTGCTCTGCTGTTGTTTCCCAGTTCAGCAATCCTGTGCTGCCCATTGAGCTTTCTCAGCAGAAGGAGTTTGAAGCTCTGGCCAGCACGTGCTGTGATCAGCAGCCTGTGTACCAGTTGCCTTTCAGGTTGACAGGCAGCCCCAGTTTTAATTTGAAGCATATTTAATTCCTCCAGATCACAGTGCAACAGGTGTCAGATGAGTGAGGTCATTTTTCAGCTATTTCCTTCAGCTTGGTTTGAAACTTTGTTTGGTCGGCACTCTCACCTGCATGGAGAAAGGCAAGGAGCTACCCTTAAGTATGACAAATTTACTTAATCCATGACTGAAATAATGAATTTACAAAGCAAAATCATTATAAATAATTAGGTTTGGCTACTGTATCATACAAAGTATGATATATTGGTGTATTATTTTGTTACAAAGCATTAACAAGCTTATATTTCTTGTGGCATATAGGTCTTATTAACATTTCTTGCTTAGTAAATAAATAGTGGAAATGTGTCCTACTTTTCTAGTATGTCATTTTCCTTTTGTGCTAACAGGCAATTAAAGTGTTACGACATTGACAACCTCTCACTGTTTTCCACTCTGCCAGCATTGACTGCAACCTTGAAACAATAACATTCAGACCTAGAAAATTTTCTGGCTGATGTTGCTTGACATGAAGTGTGTGTTTTATTTGCATGACTGCATAGGTATAATAAAGTTCCCGCTTTAATGGACTTGTGCAAATACCTCTCAGAGGGTGCTAAATTACTTTTCAAATCAAATTGTGTTCCACTCTGGAGTGGAACCTCAGAAAAGACTATGCTTGTTGAAACTTGTTCCAAACCTAATTAAAGGTACTAGAGAAGTAGTGCTGAGAGAATCTGCCAGGTGTCTTGATGATGTGATCAGAGATGGTTGAGTAAAACTGCCATACTGCCCTAATCATTCTTGTTCCCTATTTTTCCCTGCCTTCCCCTTAATGTTTTCTCCAGGTGCGGTTAGAGTGGCCGACAGACCTCACAGTGAACCCTCTGGACAATTCTCTGTATGTCCTGGACAACAACATTGTCCTGCAGATCTCCGAGAACAGGCGTGTGCGGATCATTGCGGGGCGCCCCATTCACTGCCAGGTGCCCGGCATCAACCACTTCCTGGTGAGCAAGGTGGCCATCCATTCCACCCTGGAGTCAGCCAGGGCCATCGCCGTGTCCCACAGTGGAATCCTCTACATCGCAGAGACAGACGAAAGGAAAATCAACCGTATCCAGCAGGTCACAACCAATGGCGAAATTTCTATCATTGCTGGAGCCCCGTCAGATTGTGACTGCAAGATTGATCCTAATTGTGATTGCTTTTCGGGTAAGGAGATGCTTGTTATTTCCTGTTATCTGTTGAGATCCTCTGACACAACTGCTGATCAGCAAAGTGACAAAGGGAAGGAGAGACAAGCAATGATTCTGTTTCCTTGGAAAGCCCAAAACCTCGTTAGCAGATCTTTGTGAATTTAATCCATTGTCTTCTGAGGTATGAATCTTCCGTTGCCAGTGAAGGAACTTCAGGATGGTCCTAGCTTTTTCTCTTTTTTTATACATAGTTTACACACTGTTCAGAATTCATTCCAAGTCTGTCTTGCTGGGGTGGCTGCATTTGCCCCTGTTGAAGATGGTAACAAATTGTACCTAAATGCTACTGGATCAGGCAGCCCTTCTCAGCAAGAAGAGTACCAAAGGGTTTCATATCAAGTGCAAAACCCCAGCTTATGCCTTCTCATCACTCATGTCACACTGCAACCACCAGTAAAATGGTGCAGATATATACTGTGCAGAATTTCTTCTTCTTTGTGTGTTTTAAACTGGAACAGCCAGTGCCAGGACTGCAGTGCACTGCTGGATATTCTCAGCAGCACAGCTTCTCTCCCTGCATGCATCAAAACAAAGTGTGGCTGCTTTGTTTCATAAAAGCATAATGGGACAAAGGGCAGCATTCCCATACAGAGGTGTGCAGTGTGTTGCCATCTTGTCATCTCTAAGAGCCGCCATGTTCACCTCCATAATAATGTCATCATAATTCTTAAGCCTCTCATTTCAAATAAAAGGTTAATTACTGACAAGAAAACATTAAGTGTGTCAAGAACAGAGAGGAAAAAATGCAAATGGTCTTCCAGAGAAGGTGGGTTGCTGACCCAGCATTGTAACAATAATCAAAGCCTCCTGTGCATTGCCAAGTGCTGCCAGCTTTAGTGGTGGCTGCAGGAGACCACTGAGAAACAGAATCATGGACAGGGTTCCTATTGAGGAAAACTGCTCTCAATGCTGAGAAATGAAAAACCTGTGGCAAATCTAATGATTTTGCCAGCCTGGTCTAGTGAAAGGCAGGGTCAGCTTGGCAGAAAGATCCACTGATTTTTCCATTTCCAAGGAAGCTTAGGGTATGTATGATCAAATACTCCAGCAATTTCATGTCTCTGGCAGGAGAAGGACAGCAATGCATACAGTAATGTGGTTTTCCCTAAGAGTGAGGTTTAATATGTTTTCTTGCTAGTTACAGAAAATCCTACTCATGTAAACTCATTTTCATAGACACTCACAGCCCATGATAATGCAAAAATCCTCCTGAAACCTTTAAATGACACAAACCAAGTAAATTGTCAAGAGATATTTAAAGGGATTGTTTCTCAAGGTACTTCTTGGCTATTGTTCTTACTTTGTTTTCCTGTACTGTTGAGTTTTTAATAAGTATAAACTAATCTTTCCTTCAGTGTCATTTTAGCTGAATTACTGGGTTATGTTTTCTTTTTGTTTTATTTACAAAACAATTCTACTTTAACTACATGCCAACAGACAGTAAGTAGGGAATGAAACTTCAGGTATCATGGTCTTTTCTTTCACAATTTTGCGTTAGAGCTTTCCTGAACAGCAGGGTTTGGGACTCAGCAAAAATACCGTGAATTAGATAATTTATATTCCTGTTTGTCTTCACCGAGACTAAATTAGAATTGCATCAACCTTTGATAATAGGGATTTAATTAGTTGGAAGAGGATATTGCTTTATTGACCTGTAAATGATACTGAGGAGAAGCGGTGTGTCAGGCTTAGGGGATCAGCTTAAACAAGGACATTAGAGATCGCTAAAATTACCATTTCTCCTCCAGGTGATGGTGGATATGCCAAAGATGCAAAGCTGAAAGCACCTTCTTCCCTAGCAGTGTCTCCCGATGACACGCTGTACGTGGCAGACCTGGGCAACGTGCGGATCCGCGCCGTGAGCCGCAACAAGGCTCACCTCAGCGACAGCAACCTGTACGAGATCGCCTCGCCCGCCGACCAGGAGCTCTACCAGTTCACCATCAACGGCACCCACCTGCACACGCTCAACCTCATCACCAGGGACTACATCTACAACTTCTCCTACAGCGGGGAGGGGGATGTTGGCACCATCACCAGCAGCAACGGGAACTCAGTTCACATCCGCAGGGACACGAGCGGGCTGCCCCTGTGGGTCGTGGTGCCAGGGGGCCAGGTTTACTGGCTCACCATAAGCAGCAATGGGGTTCTGAAAAGGGTGTATGCCCAAGGCTACAACCTGGCCCTGATGACATATCCTGGAAACACGGGGCTTTTAGCAACCAAGAGCGATGAAAATGGATGGACAACTGTGTATGAGTAAGTCCATGACAATAAATGCCTGGTGCAAGGAACCCTATTTTAAATGAACGCTAAAACTTTTTTAGACAGTTCTAGTCATTTAAAATGATGCCCTGCTACTAACACCATATGAGACAGCAGTGCTGTTGCACAAGCTTTTAAAATGAAGCACTGCCTTTTCTTAGGTGCCTAAACCTGTCATATGTAAAAGCTCTGTGCACATTGCCTGTTAAGTAAAGCAGAAATTGCCTGAAATTATACTTCATTTGCACTTTCTTATTGTGAATCTGTTTCTCTAAATGAAAATATGAGACTTTTTTTTGTAACTTAAATGGTACAGGCAAGTTGTGATATGAATCAGGAATTTGCAAAATTCCTGAGGAAGGCAAAAAGGGGAAAATTAGCATACTCATCAGAGAAGGGAGTGTTGCAGAGGAAATTGAGAATCTCAGTGGAAGTAATATTCAAAGACAAGATTGAACTTGTCTCTATCAGCAGGGGAGGAAGATACATAATATTAGTAAAAGGATATGTAAGCAAAAGGCTGTATATAAGGGGAGTAAGAAAGGCTTCATAAGCAAGACCATTGAGAGAACTTCAAAAAAGCGAGACAAGACTGTAAACGATGGAGTCAAAACATCCCAATCTGGTCCCAGAGAAAGAACAACCCAAGAGAAAGTTCATTTTTGATTTATAAAGAGGTGTGATGTATCAGGATTTCTCATTATTTGTAATTAATTTTCATAATCCTTGTTTGAGGATGTAACAAGTGCTGGATGGAAATCATGTTAACATTGCAGTCCTAGTTCAGAATCTTTAAGGAGGATAATAATGCCTGTTTTCTGTGGAGCATAGGAGTTCATGGTCAAAAACTAAAATGAAAACCATCCAGGTGAGATAGGAACAAAAAACACAATGATAAGAAGTGAGTTACTGCCTGAGTCACCTGGAGAGGTAGTTGAGTCCCTGTCATTACAGGTTTTTAGAATTATAATTTCTTCAAATGAAAGTAGGATAAAAGCGGAGAAAACTGCTGCCTAGTAGGTGGGATTTTTTATTCAACAGGATATTTCTTCATCCTGTTCTCTATTATTCTGCCAAAGACTAAATTAATAGAGTGGGCATAATTATAAGCCATTAGAGAGGGCCTTTTTTACAATACATGGGAAAACAAAAGCATACAGGACTTTCCTGGTTCAGTTATCATTATCAAACATCTATTGATAGAAATTTAAACACTCTTGTAACAACACAAAGCTCACTGTTACCTGGTGCTGTTCAAACACTGATCAGAGTCACCTTTTATAAACAGAACTGACTGTAAATGTATGTATGCTTCCTTTTAATAATTTCAGAGCTGAGAATTACCCATTTATATCCCCACTTGATGATGGTGTCAGTCCAGGCCACGGACCAATGACACTTTGAAACACCCTTTACAGTAGCTCCAAGTCATGTCTATTAAAATGCTGAACACCAGGCCTTGTTGCAGAACCTTGGTTGTTAGAGCATGGGAAAGCAGATTATTTTTAGTCATGTGCCTTTCAGTCCTGGCATTCTTACTCTGTCCCACTGACATTAAGCACAAACCACTTCACACAACTATTGCTTGTTCCTCTTTTTAAAGTATGGCTCAAGTGTTGAAAGATCTTTTAAAGGGCTTTACCTGCTTGCAAGTGCCTCCCATGGTATGTAGCATAGATTTCTTCATTAAGAAATATCTGTGCCTTGGGAGGATTGATATGATGTATATGATTAACACAAAGAATTTTTGCTAAATTAAACAGTTTTACATACTTTCCCAACTTTTACCACAGGCTGGGTAACACTGTCCTCACCAATGCTTCAAGTGGTCCAGGCTTTGCACAACCACACACTCCTGCCAGCCTACGTCAGTCAGGGAAAATTAACAGAATTACAACTTTAGCATTACAAAAACAACAGTGAAATTGAACAATGTCAATTAAATAAATTTATGTCATTAACATTTATTTTCAGTCCAATATCTTAAGTCATTTTTATAATACATTACAAATTCCTCAGTGACTGGAACACAGAATGTCGCCTGATCTGCTCCAGTCAGAGGGGCAGTGGGCTGTAATCCCCTCTGTGCTGAGTAGTTGTGCTTTCAGGAGATGCTGCTCACCTGATGCCATGAATTGACCATAGGCTGTGATGGCCATGGCTATCTTTTACCCAGATACTGTTTGCCAGGGAGGTCACACTCTGTACTGACAGCCAATTTCAGTTAGAAAATTAGAATTTTTTTAATGGTTTACTTATATATATGAATTGCTTGTGAGCACTATGTGAATGTAACATTGGAACTAAGAGCAACTTTCAAATTGCTTTACATCATCTTCTGTGCTTAAGCTAGATGTGCATTCACATCCAATAGTTCAACCCATGGCACTGTCAAGCTGAAATAGGGATGAGTTTGTTTAACAACACATATCACACATACTTGGGAATATGAGCAAAGATAATGACCTGTTCAGAACATCTACCTATATGTCAGATTCACTCACTGAGGGAAATTATTAAGAGGTAGAAAATCACCTATAAAAGTACTTGTCATCCATCTACTCTAATCTGATGGAATTGAAGTGCTGAAAGAGCTCTTGCATACAATTATAGCTAATGTACAATTTTAAGTCATCTAGATTTTTTTTAATACTGTGTCATTAAGGCTGTAAAAGGGGAGGGGAAGCACTGGGCCTCTATTAAATCAAGGACAAGAAAACACCTGCAAGAAACAACTCTCTCTGAAAAAATCAATTAGTCTGCTTCCCCTTTGAAATGATATAACTCTTAACTGTGCTACACATAGAAATGCAAATGGATTGTGAAGCAATATCCCCATGTGTGCATTTCAAATAGTGGTGAGCACTTTCTCGTGTGAGTACTGAAATCAATGCAATTATTTGCATGATTAAATGGTCACTGACATGATTAACAGTGGCATAACTGAGCCCCAAATTAACATTAAGAAATATGTCATGATTCCACCCCCATTAGTATGGGTAGGACATTGCTCTGCAGGAGCTGAGTCCCAGTGTGCTGCTATTCATCATGTGGAAGGTGACAGAACCTGTCCTCAGAGGGCTAGGTTTCTTGGAGCAATCTGGAAGAAAAAAAAAAACCCTTTAGATGATCATGCTGTGGAATCAATACTGAGACACTCTTCTGCATGTCCTCCTTGAAGTCAGTGGGACCATCTACACAAGTGAGAGGCCTCTGGCAGGTGCTCAGGTCTCATTAGGAGTCAGCACCTATCTGGCCAGCCAGCCAGGAACAGTTTATCCCATTTTCAGCTACACAGGGAGTTTTGTATCTCAACAGCAGCACTATCAGCAGCAAAACTGGATCCTTAGTGAAGATGGATCCTGTGTCTTGAGCACAAGTACATTGCAATAAACCAGCTGTATTTGTGCCTTAAAAATGCAGTTTTGGGGGATTTTTCTGTGGTATAATAGCAAATCCAAATAACCTACCAAGCTGTCATATCTGTTTGATCAAGCAGCAAATGAAATATAACTGCCTGATGTTTGTGAAGTTTTCTAATGATGAAGAGTAGTGATCTGAGTCAATTTTAATCACTGCCTGTGGCACCCAGACAACTTGCACAGAACCAGCATAAGGAGAGAATGTAAATAAGTCACACAATGTATATAAGGGCAATAAGAAGTGAAAATGAGAGAGATTATTTTGAATTTAATATTTGATTAATTTCAATTTATTGGTCAAAAAACCACAAGATTGTCACTAGTTCATTCTCTAGTGTTTAATAGGAAAAGAACTGCTCTAATTTTCTTTTTTTATATTGGAGGGAAGACAAAAAAATTCAATTTTTTTCACCAATACTTCTTGTGACATATAGATTTTTTCTGACTAATTAAGGGAAAATAAAGATCCTAAAGAAATGATGCCAATACCTTAAAGGGAAGGACATAGCCAGATCCATCTGCTGATGTGAATTGGAAGAGCTCCTTTGGAGGCAGTGCAGTTCTGCCAGCTGATACATCGGCTGAGGATGTGTTTGCTCTATAAGAGGAGACAATGAAAACTTAATTATGCTGTCCTACCTGCACAAATGAGTTCCTGGTTTATGAAAATGAGTTGGTTTTGCTCATGCAAATACTCTGCAATATCAGTGAGTTGTCTCAGGTGAATAAAAACTTGTCATCATCAATAAGATTTTTAAGCTATGAGGCATTATTATTAAACCATATCAAGCACCAAGCAATGTTTTGTGCTGGTTTCTGTGTGAACCATCAGAAAGGAGAAATATGTTGGTAGAACTGAAAAGACCTGTTAGAAATACCATTCCAGAGCTCTGGAATTAATTATTGACTTTTTGGTAACATGGCCTGATTGGCAATCAAGTACCTTGAACTACAAGAATTTCTTTAGCACTGATGAAGTTTAGGTGAACTGAAATCTGGTGCTCTAGATTCTAGGTGAGAAGTTCCTGCTGATTTAAGTAGGCCCATGGGAAATTAAACACAAGAGTAAATCCCATGTAGGCAACTTAATTCCTGCAGATTTCAATCGAATTTTATCACTGTTGTTACGCTTTAGGTCCCCTTTGTACATTCACCACTCATATTATGTACTTCACACATCTGTGACAAAAGGCAACTTTTAAGTGTTGCAGAAGGTAAGAATTGGTTTTACTTAGTCTTATGGGTATGAAAATGCTGTTTTAGGGGCGAATTGGATGCCTGAACGCCGAGTGACCTCCAGTGGCCTTGTTCCTGCATCGCAGCCCACTGGGGGAAACCCCAACCAGCCGTGAGCAGCACAGAAACCTCTGGCAGAGGCTGGGTGATGTAGGTAGCATCTCATAGTATTCCCAGTTGTATTTGGTCCAGCACCACTGAAAAAGACTCCACATAGGAATTCAGATTAGGTACTGAATATGTTTTGAGTGACTATATGGACCAATTCTTACCTTTTTACTTGCTGCACAGTGTTGATAATACGTCCTACTTTTTTCACTATTTTTTTGCTTTTAGGAGTATCTGCATGACAATAGTGGTGTATTTTCATGGCTCTTTAACATCATGTTTGCAGGTATGACTCTGATGGCCACCTGACCAATGCAACCTTCCCGACAGGGGAAGTCAGCAGCTTCCACAGCGATGTTGAAAAACTGACACGAGTGGAACTTGACACTTCAAACAGGGAGAATGTGATCACAGCCACAAATTTCTCAGCTACCTCTACAATTTATACTTTAAAACAAGGTAATAAAAGCATTTCTGTTATTTTTCCCTAATCATTGCATTTTGAACCCTCGACATTACTGCGTTCATAACCCTTAGCCAAAAAAAAGACATTAGAATTAGTTTATTTGTTTCTTCCTTGCTTCAGCACAAACAGCTACAATTCTCCTGGGCTACCAGTTAGAAACAAGCCACACATGAATTCTTCTTCTCCCAGAAGAATCCCATGGATAAAATTTAGTTATTGAAATCTCTGATGTCTCCAGGCTTTACATGCTACTTTCTACTTCAGTATTTGGAGGACTTGGACTAACCTGTAATGCACTGAGTTTTGTTGTTCTAAGAAATACTTCCCAGAAGAGTGACAGATTCCACTGACATTTTAGTACTGAAATGCCTTGTTTGGCCAATATTGTGTATTCTTTCTGTGTACTGGTGACAGCAGCAGTTTCCCCCCTTGTAGGAAGGGGGAAAATGTGACCCACCTCTGCTCGTGGCTGCCTCGGGGATTAGATTTTGACTCAACCCCTGTGTTTCCCTGGTAATATCATATATCTCAAAAAAAAAATTTGCTTTCCTGCCTAATGAAAGTGCCTCTCCAGATGGGATGTGACCTCCAGAATCGAGTGTCCTCCAGATTTTGCAGATTCATCACCAGAGTTCTGGGTTTATATAGTTCAATTCATCTGGGGTCTTCCGTTCTTGCAGGGTTTTTCTGTTGTCAATGGATTGCTCAGGCTTTGAGAGAGTAGGTGCTGGGAAATAGTTCTCTGATTTCTTTCCAGGTCTGCTATAGAAAAGCTTTGTAACTGAGCACATCACAGAACTTTTCTTTTTCTCAAGTTTTGATCTATAAGAAAATACTAGGAAGAATTCACTGCATAAGATACCCACTCATTCTTCTTTACTATTATGTGGTACAGAGTGCACTGCATAAATAGAAATAATTATATTGTGGTGTCACCAGTTAGGCTTTGTCCAAGTGACTCCATCTGCTCTCTGTATTGTCTGCTGCCTGATCTGTCTGTCCTTAAATCTGAAACTCTTCAAAGTTAGTATATTATCAAAGTCTGTCTCAGGAAAATGCTTGCACACAACAGGCAGTGACAGAAATGAACAGCTCTAGTTATTATTGTATGTGTCATATAAATTCATATAATTTGCATGTTTACATATCTCTGAGAAACTAGCACAAAGCACCCTGTTAACAGCCAGTCAGGTGTGGTATCCTTACATCCAATTGTCTTTACGTTCTGGTATACCCTACTATTTTCCATGTATTCACATCTCAAGAGCTGGGCCAGTTACTTCTGTGTGAACCAGCTAAAAAAAAAAAGGTGCTTTGGATACTCCCTAGCTGGGGTGAGTTCAGTCTTGCTGTAAGGGTGAGACTTTTGTATGTTAGCACTAAACTCAGGCTCATATTGGAGTTCCCCATGGCAGCTGAGCTGCAGAAACCTCCACAGCCCAGCCTGAGCAGATGCCAGACAATGTGGCACAGCTCTGCCTGCAGAGGAGGAATTACAGTGCCCAGGCAAGGGAAAGTAGCTGCGCTGTCTGTTGCCTTCATATCCTCTCAATGGAGACCTGCTCTGGACCCTCCACATTCTGGTAGTTTTGGGGAGGAGAGGGAGGCTGTGCTGGGTCCCCCCAGCCCTCTGTGGCACAGTCCTGAGCCTCTGGAGCTGCTCACTGCACACCACTGCTGATGCATTAATTTTTCTGTCAACAGTCACTTCCCAGTTGATCTGTTGCACCAGGGTTCAGCCTCAGCCCCAGAGTCCTGCTGCTAATGGGGAAGAGAATGAGCTTTTTGTCCAGTGACACGGGGAAAAGGGACAGAATGGGAGACTGGCTGTCATCCTAGATACTTGGAAAACAGCTTTCTCATTTGACCTCAGATACTCTTGCGTTGTTCAAGCAGTACATTGTCCTGTTGGGATGTGCAACATGCTAAGATCATCACAGTATCAGTAGTGAATACTCAGACAATGGTTTTACATAATTTTAAGCTGAAAGCAAAAATTCTTGATTCCTCCTGCAGGAAACCTTCATAGTGGAAATCATCAGGTCAAATGTACTAAAAAACTCTTCAGACTTGGGAAGGCCTGGAGGTTACAGCTTGCAAAACTCACACTGCAGTTGGTGTTCAGCTGTCTGTAACCTCCCTGGGTTACAAACTCATCCCTGTTGTGCCTAACATTTGGTTTATAGATCTGGAGATCTGAACTTCTCTCTGTTCCCTGATTTTTGTTGTTTTTTGACAGATAATACACAGAACATCTACCGGGTCAGCCCAGACGGGTCTCTGAGAGTCACCTTTGCCAGCGGAATGGAAATCACACTTAACACGGAGCCTCACATTCTAGCAGGGGTTGTCAGTCCCACGTTAGGGAAGTGCAATATCTCCCTTCCTGGAGAGCATAACTCAAATCTCATTGAATGGAGGCAAAGGAGAGAGCAGACCAAAGGCAATATCTCTACGTTTGAGAGGAGGCTAAGGGTAAGGCTTCCTCTTGTGTAAGTGCAGTGTTCCCTTTGAAAGTCACTGAACTAAAATCATGTTGAAATGTTATACTTTGTAAGAATGAAAATTTTGTGTCAATGGTGAGCCCCAGCCTTGAATTTCAAAGCCAGACTCCTCCAACAGTCTCAGTGATGTTTGATCTCTGTTTGATCTTGATTGTGAGACTTGACCTCAAGACATAATTACTTTTTTCTTCTTTTTCAACTAAGAACTTAATTATGGCTTTGGAAGAAGCTGTGAGCAAAGGACAATGTGTAGTTAGTCCGGCACAGCAGCAAAGTTGGAGCCACATTTTGCCTCTCTCAGATCTGTCAACCCTCTTTCTTCTGGGGGAGCTGAGGGGTGCCAGCTGCTGCCCAGGGCAGAGGCTCTTGCAGGACACACTTTGGGTGTCCTGGCCAGTGCCTTTCCTGCAACTCAGAGTTATGTAGAGCCTCCCTGTGGATCCAGACAGGCTCTGTATTAATTCTGCCCTCTGCCACATGCTCTCAAAACCCCCAACTCCCTCATGGCTCCAAGACTAGCTTTAACATTGCATCCTTGGTCTATTTTTACCTGAGTACAATGACAGATGGTCAACATTTAGCATTTAATTACATAACACCATGGCTCAAAGAGATTGCTGCTTTGCTAAACAGGTTTTTTATGAAATCAGTTCTGGTTTTCACATGAATACCATTTAAAATACCTGTACCAATAGTACAACTGGGAATTTTGGCCTTAAAAATACTGTGTTATTGACTAAGCCTTTCTGGATAGGAATTATGTCTGAAGGTACACATGTTAGCTCTGAAAATACAGAGATGGTTATTAAAATCTCTGGACTGTCAAAACTACAAAAATCAAAACCATCTCATTTTGATTATGAGTTACTATAGATTTGTTTTAAGTATACCATCTGTTTGCTTTTCAACTGCTTAATCAAAAATGCAAGACTTGGAAGATCTGGCTAGACTGGGCACTGTATGTAAAACACCTGTTTGAAAGGGCATTGTTCAAATTTGACAGTCAGTTATTTTTTAAGATCTTGCAAGTGGTCAAAAGCTTCTTATAGTTCTTCTTGCCCACTTTTTGCCTCCTTCCTCTCTAAATTAGTGTGAGGCCTCATGGCCCTGTCTAGGGAGGCAGCTGAATTAGCACCATGACAAACATGTTAAGATGGAAGGATCCAAACTGTGGCTTCTTTGGCACATGTTGCCTACTCAGCTGGAGGCTTTGTGTGGGACTTTGTGCTTAAATAACAGTATGGCACATTTTTCTACAAGGATCTTATGTAATTAGATGGTAAATAGAAAGGATATAGTCAGTCATCTATTCTACTTACATTGCCAGGGACTAGTTGTTCATCACAATTCTATTTAATACAGCTACTCCATTTTGCACAGTTTCCCCTTTAGGCAGTTTGTATTTTCTCTTGTTGAAATTGATTACAGTTTCTTTTAACTCATTTTCACTTGTTTCTTTGTGATCCTTAACCCTCCCTGGCAAAAAAAAAAAAAAAAAAAAAAAAAAAAAAAAAAAAAAAAAAAAAA